>ML808471.1:224860-241144 GCA_009831015.1 Picea engelmannii
GTGAAAGGGACAAATAAATCAACAATATTTTCTCTTTTTTAAGACGAGTTGGAAAAGAGCTTAAATAAAAATCATGAGGGAGAGTCTAGGTGGCAAGTCATGGTGGGAGACAAGGCTCCCATGATGGACTTATGTGGAATGTTAGTATCTTACGAATAGCTGACATAAGCTTGGGAAAACCCAAATATCTTGAAGTCGAGGAGGATAAATAACTAACTAAGTATATAGTCTCCATGATAGATTAGATAATGTCTCTCACTGGAAAAGACATAGGTAGGGGAATTGGATACCCCACAATATCATTCCAGTCGAAGGTGATCTCCTCAAAACTTGAAGGAATAGGAGTCAGGAAGAGTAAAACTCTCTCTCGTCTAGAAGGAGCGGGATCAAGAATATTGATGACATGGTTGGAGGATGCATCACCCTACACACAAAGAGTAGTATTGAATGGAGATTGCACTGGTATGATCATTTCTTCAATTATAGGTTAAAGAGGATGCATGATAACATGGATAAGGGACACATCACCCTTGAAAATGGGGGTGTGATCAAGGGAAGATTGCATTGAAATTACTGTCATGTCAATCAAAGGAGGAAAAATGTGTGGTGAAACCAAATATGCCTCAGAATATGAAGGGCCTTTAGCTGAGACCCACGCTTCTGGTATCCCAGTCGTGGCGGGACATAAATGGGTAAGGTGATCTCCTTCATAAGTCCTGCAAAGGAATTTAGGCTTACGTCTGAGGTGTATGGGCTTATCAATACCCCAAGTGTCATTCACAACAACTGGTCACATACTATCAATGTGGCTAGTAGACCTAGGAAAGTCATCTCCTACATGGTATACATAGGTTGGAGATGTGACATTGATATTACTTGTGGCGATTAGTGTGGTTCCCCCGGCATGATTAGCAGTGGTCGAGTGCAAGTTGTCAATAGGACTTGTAGAAGTTGTCGACCCATCTCAAACATGATTGGTAGAGGTTGGTGATGGAGCTCTAGTATGACTAAAAATGATTGTACTAGTGGTAATTTATGGCATTTTATGCCAAGGTCGAGGGAAAGATTGGCTTTCAAACATTGCAGGCCACGAAGGGTCCTAGTTTACCCCATGTCCCTTTCTGGAAAGGTAGTATCCTCCGCCTAATTGATTCGAAGAGGTGTGTATGGGCATCATCACTGAAGTCTGTGAAGAAATGGAAGTATGACAAGAACTATTCTAGTGAGGATATATGTTCCCCCCTTGTGAGGGGGTTTTATAAAGAGGGTAGCTCGAACCATAAAATTGATTCTCCCCATATGAAATACTCGGGGATATATGAGGACTTGTCATGTGAAACTTATTCGAAGGAACCGACATGGCGGATGAAGGATACATGGATGGGGTGTAATAAGTGGAATAGGCACCCATCTGAGTGTTAGCTCCTGACAGAGTATAGCTAGCATTGGATCCATAAGAGGGGAAGTTCCAATTACCCGTAGTGAGAGTTGGTTGAGAGAAATAAATCATATCGAATGAAGACATAGGTATCAGAGCCAAGGTTCAAACAGATCCAATGCTAGGATTCATATAAGTGGACCAGGGAGAGGATTTCATGGGTGAAGGCATGTCAATAGGAACATGACTAGAGATGCAAGGTGTGAAACTAGTATGATATTTTTGGATATCATTATGAAAAGCGAAAGGATTCATCCCCATGAAATGAGTGGGAATCATGGGGTGGGTAGTGGTAAAGGAGGGAGAAAAAGGAACTCCACTATACATGATAATGAAAACTCAGTATAGACCCCCAAGGACAACTAGTAATCAAAGAACATATAAAAATTCAAACAACCAATATGCATACAAATGGGGTAAAGTGGTTGAGTGGCCTCCCTTTCTAAAGAAGATATGTCTCTCCCAAGAGGGGATTGAGAATCCCTGTTAAATATCATAGGTAACATAATCATTTATAAGGGCCCACGTGGGCTTAACAACCAGTCAGTTAGATTCCCCTAGAGAGGTAATCCTCCATAAAATATGTGTGTTTTCCAAACCTTATCTGACCTAGGGTACCTGCAGAATAACCCTTGCAAGTAACCTGTGAGACACCTAAGTCAGGAAACTAATAAACCGATGTATAACTGATGCACAAGAGAGAAGTCGTAAGTTAGGTGCACCATATGGGCAGGTTAGAAAATCTTGAAACCTTGAAAGTATCGCCTCTCATGGAGGTAAAGGCACTAGAAGGATCCCCAGATACAAATAGATCCCCAGAAATATCTCTAACGCTAGGAAGGTATCGAGGGGATATCCCTACAACCAAATTCATGCGACCTCATGATTAACTCCAGTGTGATCATAGCCTCATGATCTTACCAGTTATACAATGGATTTCTCCACTCCCTGACTTAGACACATATGTTGATTTAATTTCCTTGGAGACGTTTACTCACAAAAATCATATTCCAAGGCACTAAATCTTAGGCTAGTTTGTGCATCCTAGAAAATAATATTGTGACTAATCATTTCAAATTATAGTGTTAATTTTAACGACCATGATTACTCAAAAAGGTGTGGTAGTGAAACTCGTGGTGTTATGACTCTACAAGAAAAGTAAATATGAAAATAATGCAAAGTCCTAACTTTAAATTTCAATGAATGATATGCTTCTAAAAACCAATGCAATTTTCAAATTCAACTCTGCAATTATGAAGTAAAATGCAATCTTTCACTATATGCACTAAGCTAATAAAAAAGACCCCAAAATACAAAAATGCCAAGCAATGAAAAATGCCTATTTTATTTTGTATTTTCAATATAACAAAACTGAAACTGCATGGAATGAAAAGAAACTGGATATATAACTCTACTGTGTATAAAAAGAGATAAATCTAGTATGATACCAAGCAACAAAACACCCAACCCAGTGTACAAGGACAATAAAAAAAATGAAAATATAGTGAGAAAAACTCAGCCCAAAAATTCAACCAAAAGAGGGTTTCCTGTCATCCCACAAGCACTCAACAAGAACTACAAATACCTAAGAAGACTCAACAAACATCAAATCCCACCCAAAAACCATTAGACGAAGCAAACATGAAAGGAAAAATGGTGTACACAACTTTTCAAGCAAACAAAGCATATATACGCATCTTGCAATGAGACATCCAATGTATATATGCGATTGTCAAGACAAAAGGAGCGTATATGCTTCAAAACAAGGCAAGGAAAGGGAGAAAGGATAAAAACGAAGATCCATAGTGAACAAGAACTGTTAAGCAATGATATGACAAGAACCACAATAGAAACGAGAGCAATCTAAGGAGAAAAGTACTCCAAACCCTAAGAAAGAAGATTCATTCCCTAGTATAGTCGCCAATTTTGTTATGAGGAAAATCTCTCTATGGCTAGGGTAAACCACAACAGAAGAAAATGACTACAGAAATCAGCTTTATCCAAAACGTATGCTATATAAACCAATATGCAAGTGAGATAAGAAAGAGGCCTACCTCGTCCAGATATTCGATGAAGTCCACCGTTGAACACTTGAACCCAAAGCGATATACTTGCAAATAGTTCTCAACAAACAAGCAAAGCAAGCATATGGTGATAATATAAAAGGTTAGCACATTAGATAGAATACTCCAATAATAAACATAACAAATACACCCATGGATAATAACTCATATATATGTAGGATATCAATTGGATGGGAAAGGAGTATTTTTATTAATGAATGATCAACAGAAGCGAAAATATTACAAATTTCCATGTCAGCACGATTCAAAACCGAGAAAATAAGTTCCTTCCAGTTGGTCCTCCACCACTTCAATACTCCACCAAAGGAAAGATCATATAAGGGAGACAATGGGGTTCTCCATAAACAAGGGAATAGCTTGGGGACTCAACACTGTGCTCAAAATTAAAGGACAAAGGGATGTAGATTCAATATGAAGTAATAATTTTTCTAGAGTAACTTTCCTATCAAAGTTGAATTATTCTCCTTTTCCATAGCTCCTAATTGGCACATTTATAGCCTTCAAAATCAAACTAAAGGGCCAAGTCAGAATGTTTCCATTATATGGAAGGTCGAGGATCAGATATCTCCTTTCGTGACATGAAAACCTGACATTTAATTTTGATTTTCTGGAACAAATCCAGATGTATGTGGGTTGTAGTGGAGCAGCCTGCGTATACGTTTGATGTATAGTGTGCAAGATGCGTACAAGTGGAAAAATATTAATTTTTATCTTTGGATTTTATCAACAAGGAAGATAATTTTGCATAGGGAAATGGAATAAGGCCCTCTGTGCAAGATTGCACAGGTTGAGGCAAATATTTCTATAACATAGTATGATTCATCATCCTTTAAATCAAACTCTATTTTCTTTGGTTATTCCTTAGTTGGTAACACTTCTTGTTTAAAAACATCCTTCATTTCTCTAAATAATACATCTCAGCTATACACTGCCTTCTTATTTTCTGGGTTCCAAATCTTATAAAATTTGAGACCATCTTTATATCCAATAAAGATACACTTTTCAACCTTCTTAGCTAGCTTACTCATGTTTTCCTTTGGAACATGAACATACGCATCACAGTCAAATACGTTGAGATGTGTGAGAGAAGGTTTCTTACCAGTCCATACCTCTTGTTGAGTCTTGTCATCCAACATTGATGAGGGTGATCTATTGGCCAGGTAACATGAAGTACCCACTTTCTCTACCAATAATTCTCTCCCTAACCCAACACCAATTGGCATGCACCTTTGCAAATCCATTATGTTGAGGTGTATATGGAGTAGTATTATGTCTTTATATACCTCACTTCTTACATAATTCTTCAAATTCATTCCCACACAACTCTCCACAACTATCTGTCCTCAACACCTTAATTATTTTCTTTGTTTGATTCTCAAGAAGATCCTTAAACTCTTTAAACCTGTCAAATATTTCAGATCTCTTCTTGAGGAAACATATACAAGTATTCCTTGAGAATTCATATATAAATGAGACATAGTACACAAATTTTCCTAATGACATGACAAACACAGGTCCAAAAACATCACTATGAACTAGATGTAAAATTTATTCTTCCCTCGTTGCACCAAAGGGGAATATCACTCGATTATGCTTCCCATATAGAAAATTTTCATATAACTCAAAATATAGAGAGAAACTGAACATAACTTCAACCATGTCTTAATCGTGTAGTAGTTGAACACCCTTCTCTCTAATAGTCCCTAGTATTTTATGCCACATCATAACCTTTTCTCCAGATACTGTAGGAGTTATTTCTTCGTCAACTCCAATATCAGGAACAATGGAACTATTACAACCATCAATAATAGTGCTTCCTTGCATCTTATACAAATTTCCAAACCGAACTCCCTTCAAAAACACCATTGCTCCTCGAACCATCGTGCAAGTTTCATTTTCAAATATTGTTTTTACCCTGCATCGTCCATTTTTCTTATAGAAATAAAAATTTTGGACAATCCCGGGATGTTCATAACACTAGGTAGTGTTCTAATCCTTACATATATGAGCCTCAACTTGACTTTTCCTCAACCTATGATTCTGGTTGTCGAGTCATCACCTAGGAAAACATTACCTCCATAATACCTTTCATATTCATAGAACCACTCCCTATGGGGAGTCATATGAAAGGATGCACATGACTCAACCAACCATGACTCATGATCTATATGTGTTCTTGAAGAATCCAAGTACACATTTTTGCCTTCCTTGGAGGTATTTTATTCTGTAGAAGGAGATTCTTCGAATCCCTTCTTTTTCTAAACTTTGGATCTATACTTCTTCTTGTAGTGGCCTTATTTTCCACATCTCCAACACACCTTTACAAAATTTCTGGGATATTTAGATCTACCCTTAGACTTATATCTCCCACTTGAGAAATTAGATCTATTTCTTTCATGGGAGTGTCATCTTACAAATAATGCATATGTTCTCTGTCCTTCCATATTATTTTGTCTCATCTCCTCCGACAACAAGGATGAGACCACTTCATCAAACTTCAAAGGAGTTGTATTACTACCTATGGACACAACCAGACTATCCCACAAGTCTGGTAAGGAACACAGTAAACTGACAGACTTATCTTCATTTGGAATTTTAATCTCGACTGATACAAAATGACCTACCACATTATTGAATCCACTCAAATTATTAGCCACCAAGTCCCCATCTCTCATTCTCAGGTTATACAACTTCTTTCTTAAGAATAGTTTATTTTCCAGGGGATTAGAGTGATACAAATTCCACAAATTATCCCATAAATCCTTGATTGTATCTTCCTCTGACACATTGAGTAATATTGAATATGAGAGACACAATCAGATTGTTCTCTTCTCCTTCCAATCCAACTTTTTCCGATAATTTTTTGAAGTTCATGTACATGTCGTACCGCGATATACCACAATCTACGGATACAGGTCCACCAACAGATCTTCCATCTTGAGCTTCGACAACTAAATTTTTTTCCCATTAAACTTATGGATCTCCTTTTCAAATTGCTCCCCATTTTTTTTCACTTGAAAAATCAATACCAAAGACCTCCCATTGTAACAAGGCTTATCACAGTTTGGATCCAAACCCTTGACCACAAATGCATCTCCCTTAATCCAACAGAGCTATGATACCAAATGTATATTTTAACTTTGTACAATATTTACTGTAAATAAATTTTTCAGTAAAAGAACATAAAAGATACAATCACAAATACAAACATTACATAGATATTTTTCCCTTGGAAACCCAAAACCAGGAAAACCAAAATATTATGTATTTGATCTTAATGATACATTGTTTACAATACAATATACATATAGGATCCAGTGGCATCCAAATCCCTAACCCAATGACCTGGATTGGTCAACAACCCTAATTCCTTAACCAAAAATAGAAAATCATCGGAGAAAACTATTTGTCGAAAAACCTCCCAATAATGGACACAAAAATAAAGGCAACATGAAAAATGAGGGAAGAATGTGACACGTTTCCCGAGGCAATTTTTTTTTCAGACTCTCAGTTAAGACTCAGAGACCTTGCACTAAAAAAAGGCCTTGTAATTTCAAGGATATAATGACATGAACATAATTTAAAACTATATATATAATTAACATTATAAATTTTGGAAAAATATCAATAATGTGTTCTCTACAATTCTACATTTTTTTAAAGAAATTACATTGCCAAGTTAATCAACACCTTCACTAATAGAAATCATCATATTTTGCATGAAAACTAAAATATCACTATATATATATATATATATATATATGGAAATCTAATTCAATTTCAAAGATTTCATCACTTTACAACATATTCAAATTCATTGTTAAAGTACTTGGAATCATCCCTCGAAGTTAGTAGATGGTTGTTTTTCCATGTTTTCATTGTCACCACTAATTCTTTAAGAGAGAAAATAATTATCTTTCATCCACCCATATATAGTACCTTATTTTTTTCTTAGTTGGAGCTTTGTACCTATTTATCTTGTTGGATTTTAGGGACTAGTTAGAATCATCGCTAATGGATTTTATGTCAATCTTACATTCCTTGTCATAAGAATGGTTGGTCATTCTATTTTCCTTTTTACTTGGCACTAAGATAAATAACTTGTTAATGGAAGTAGAGAAGGTTATCATAAAATTATGATATAGATCATCAATATTGTCCTTACATAAAAACACATTTAATTCATTACTTAAATTCTTTAGAAAAAGATCAATTTATTTTATTGAAGATCAAGTTATTTTCGATAAAAAAAATTCTCTTCTATGAGACTGTCCTACCTCACTTCCTACCCCACAATGTTTAGAATTAGAGTTAAGAGTGTATAATTGAGAAAGGGTCATGATAGATTAAGAGTTCAATGCTTATATTGGAGAATTATATCTATTACATCATAACAAATAACTTACTGATGCAATAGAAATAATTTTTCTTAGTTTATGTATTTAGATATATAATTTTAAATAACTTAATTATTAAATATAAATAACATTTTTTATAATTTAATAATTACATTTAAATCTAAATAAAAAACAATAAATATAATTGCATGGTAATCTTTTATCTAGTTTGTTTATAATTACTTACCTGAGTTTGTTTATAATTACTTACCTTATGATCCATGATATCTTTAAAGTCATCTTTATAATAAATGAACAATGTTCTTCAATAATGTGTATTCATATATGAGGAGTATTATTTATATTTAAAATATGTCAATAATATAATATATGGATAAAATATGTATGCTCAATTGTTACCCTGTTGCATTATTAATCAATCTTATATTTTTTGAATTTTTATAAGATAAAATAATAATAAATGTATAATAATAAATTTTAAATACAAGCAAATTTTGTTTTATTAAAAATTCTAAAAACATATACTAATAAAAAATTATTTTCATATCAATTTTAAATAAATACAAAAATAACCTAAAAAAATTCAAAGAAAAAATTTCAAAAAAACTTTCATTTAAATATTATTATGTTATTGAAAAAGTGTTAAAATACATAATCATGATGATGATGGTGGTGGTTAAAGATATACTTTTAAAAACACAAAATAATATAATAACAATATACTAATAAGTTAAAATTACTTATAAACAATATTCAATATATATATATATATTTAAGTTAGTAATTATATTAGAGTCTTTTAAAAATTTACAATTTGACTGTTCTAGATGTCAACAATGCCCGGCTTTCAAAAATTTGATGACACTTGTCTCAAAGATGATGATACTTGTCCAAAAATAAACAAAACTGATCTTACTGAGAAAACCTACTATGTCGTGCAGGGCTCTGGGTCGTCTAATATTTAATCTAAGCATATCTAACTATCTATTCATTTTCATAATAACCTGAAAAAACATCGAGTAAAAGACTTAGAAAAAAGAAGATTTTTCAGAGACTTGGACCGTAGGAAGGGCTTGCGAAGACTTGTGTGTTCTTCAGCTTGCCCTTGTCTTGTTCCACGCTTGCCTGTCTGAGGTATTGGACAAAGAGTAGCAGTTTTTCCACCCTTCTCCTTTGATCTTCGTATTGTGCTTCCAATTCCCCGAGGGTTGTTTTGATGTCCTCCTGGCCTTTGGCCAAATCGTGCAAAGCTTTAGTAATCTCTTCCGGGTTAGAATTTTTGTTGTAAGGGGGATGAGTTGGGGAGTCTATCGAAGTGGCAGAGGTTGCTTCATAAAGGTGTCTCATCAGGTTGAAGGTTGTAGGTGGTCACCGTGGTGGAGGAGGAGAGGGTGGGGGTGGTGCGTAGCTCAAGAAGTTCCCGAAGATGTCAAACCATTAAACCCAATAGCCATACTTGTTTGAGAGAGGTGAGAGTTCTTGAGTAGCTTCAAGTTGTGTCTCTGTGGGAGAAGTAACTTTAATAGGTGGTAGGACTGGAAGAGCATCAAAATCCAGAGGGATATCAGTGCAAGGCATTTCAGTATCCAAGAGGTGGGTTGAAATTGGCATTTTCCTGCCCCTGGCTGCATACCAGGCTGCGCCTCATCTAGACTTTCCTCTTAGGCATGGAATAAGGGGTGTTGTTGCTGGGAGGATGGATGTGCAGAGCTTGAGGATCAGAAGAAACCTGTGAGGAGGAGGGATGGCTAAGAGGGCTCCCGGTCCTAGATGGGGAGGTGACCACTTAGATGACGTGCATCTCGCCATGCATGATCTGACCCTACAAATCCTCCAGCTCATGCGACGGGCTCCCTGCGTGAAGGTTCAATAGGGTGGTGGTGTTGAAACTTAAATGGTGAGGTAGAGTGCCATGAGGGGGATGTGACATGCCGGGAGAGTTGGTACCTTCGGTCGGCAACTGGCCGACTAGCTGGCCGGTTGGCCTTTCCGTGGCTTGTACACACCTCCTGCCTGGTATCACCCCATCCGGGTTGTTTTAAAAAAACATTATTCTAAAGAGATTATAAATATATTTTATATATATGTTATTAAAAAAAATTAATATTTTTATTTTAAAAAAACATCATTCTAAACAGATTGTAAATGATGATGATGATGATGAATAATGTGCACTAAGAAAAAATTGGTTTATGAGACCTTAAGAGGATAAGTGATTACTTGCAATTATTTCAAATTTTGTTTATGTGCTCGAAAAACATTAAGAAAATATTTCCAAGATCACCATACTTTTGTTGAGTTAAGAGGTTAGGAAGGTTGGTAGTGTGACAAATATTTTGAAAATGATATCTAATATGTCTATAGGATGGACAATCTAAGAGAAAGTGATTTTCATATTCGACCTTCTTACTGTCACAAAGGTGAGACACTCTTTCATCCCATGACGTTTTAGGAATTGATCAACGCCCAATTTTACTATGGAGCTCGTGAGAATTTATTCTTATCTTAGTAATTCTTATTTTTTTCTATACAATTGGCAAAACAGATAGATAATTTTTATCTTCTAGAATAGGGTTGATTACATCCTTATAATACATTAATTTTCTTTTTTCCTCTAACTCTTTATCACACCACATTTTATCGTTAAATTTTGATTTGACGTTTTTTTTAGTAGTATCATTATTCTGCAAAATGGTGTCCTCCATGATTCCCCAATAGTTTATCAAAGACTGGGCATCTTTATGCCGTTCTCACTTGAGTCGATGGTGGTTATGACTTGATTTTGAAGCAATTTTAGGAAGCCACTTGTGTTCCATGTTTTTTAACTTGTTCTTATACATTAGGTATCTAGTCATAGTCATTCTCTAAATGGGGGAGAGGCCTGTTTCTAAGAGAAGTATGGGATAGGGCATATTTCCTTTAATTTTTAGATTATAGGTCATAAAATTCTTTTGTATTTTCTCTATCTTTCTCTATGATTCAGCAGAGATACTACAACCCACTACTTCACATCCATAAATAATAGTAGGTGTAAAAAGAGTCTCAAAGAGGAGTTTCTTCTTATCCCAAGTCCATAGATCAACAAATTTACAATTGTTTTCATGCCCATAAAAATATTTCTATCCCCTAATAATCTTTTTCCCAATGGTATAATTCCAATTGACCTTGTGTCAAATATCAATTCCAAGATATTTGTATGATTTCACTTCCTCCAAGTTTTTGTTGTCATATACAAAGGTATAATAAGGGATCTTATTGGATTTAAGAATCATGACCTTAGTCTTATTAGTATTATTAGTCATACCCATATTGGGAAAAAATCTTTGAGGATTCTTAGTTCTTTTTCAAGATCACGAGGACTCCTTTCAATAAGAACGATATCATCGGAATAAAGAAGAATATTGATGACTATAACAGTGAGAGTAGGGATGAAAGAACCTATTTTTTCCAAGAAATATTCTAACTTGTTAATGTATATGCCCAAAAGGGTAGGGTACAAGGGACAACCTTGTTTGACTCTGATATTGTAGTTAATCTCTTTTGACTAGCCATCAGTGTTATTAAAATTATCAATAATGTTATCATATATTCTTATTGCAACAACCCTCAACTCGAGAGGCACTTTTATCTCTTTCAATCTATTCTAAGGATTTTTTGTAGAAACCATGTCAAAATATTTTCTAAAGTCAACAAAACAACAAAAAAGATTGGTTTTTTGTATTGTAGAAATCCTCTGCAATGATCCTAAAGGTAGCAAAATGGTCCATAGTTTAATGATATCTCCTAAAACCAGAATGGCCTTTAGTTTTTTTACCGTGAATTTCTAGGCTAAGTCTTATATTCTTTTCCAAAATAATTCCATAAAGCTTGGCTAAAATTAGACTAATCATAATGGTCCTATAATTAGAGGGAATGATTCTATCCCCATTTTTAAAAATAAGAACTATGAGGCTTCGCATCGAGGGCTTAGGGAAGCCTTTATTGACTGCTAACCTGAAGAGCTGGTGTATGTGAGGGATAAGGATAGGCCCCCCAATTCTAAAAAAATCAGCATGGTAGCCTTCAATGTCCTTAGCTTTCCCATATGCAAGTCTCTTAACTCTAAACTCTATGTCATCTAAAGAAAAAACTTCTTCCTTTTTAGGGACAATAGGAACGGTATCCATGGCATTAGGGAACTTATAAAAATTTTAAGGTAGGAATTCCAGTCCCTTAATGGAATCACATTATTTTATTTAGTATTGTGGTTTAGAGTTTCTCTCCATAATTTCTTAGGATCCATCTTACATAGTTGTGAAAATGTATCTTGCCTTTTATTGATATAGATATTTTTTTTCATTTTAATTAGATATTTGTACGTATTGATCTTATTGAGTTTTAAGGACTCATTAGAAGCATCCTTAATGGATTTCCTAGCAATTTTACATTCTTTATCATGCCAATGGTTGGTCATTCTATTATTATTTTTATAGGACAACTCGAAAGAGAACTTGTTAATAGAAGTGGAAAGGGTAGTTGCAAAATTATGATAGAGTTCTTCAATGTTGTCCTTATAAGTTATGATATTTGATTTACTATTTAAATCCTTTAAGAAAATGTCAATTTTACTTTTGTCAAAGAAAAAATTCCTTTGATTATCGGAATTCTCTTCGTTGTTGCTCCTATGCAAGGAAAATTTTAGAGTTAGGTTAAATGTTTATGATCAGAGTCACAGTCTTGGTCATTTAAAAGGTCAAAAGTTGATATTTGGTTGGAAATGGGTATATCAGATATCACATAATCTATAACACTACTACCTATCCGATGAATACATGTCATTTGGTTGGAGTTTGGTCACTTCATTACTCCATTGCAAATTATTAGGTCTTAAGAGGTGTAGAGCTTGACCAACTCAGTACCAAACAAATTCTCAATTAGGTCTTCAAATCTTCTTTTGTATCTATTAGATAAAACAAAATCCTCATCTACCCATAAATGATTATCATTGGAATCAGTACTTAAAAGAGTAGCTTGTTTAGTTGCATTCCTATAATTAAAGTCTCCTAGCAGGAGGATATTACCTTCATTTTTCAAAAAATAAATATTTCGTTGAAAATTATTATAGGGACAATTATTATCTAGATTTTTTTTCTTATAAAAAGTAGAATTAATAGGTTGAAAATATCAAATCTCTATATACATATTCTTAGTATTGGTATCTAAAATTTATATCAAAATGTAATGATTAAGAGGGTCAATCTTATGAATTTCAATGTGAGGAGAAATGTTCTTTATAATGTAGAAAGCTATGCCTCCTATCCCTCTATGGTGGAATTTTTTGTTCCATGCTGACCACAAGACAAATCATTCTATGTTAGGGACCTTAGACTCCTCCCACTACCAAGTTTCAACTAGAGAGATAATATCGATATCACTCGGGATCCAACTTATCATAGGACCTTTGCGCCATGGAAAGCCATGACAGTTCCAAAAAAGGATGTCAAGTGTCACAAATTCTTATTTATTATTATCCTTCTCGTCTCTGTCCCTAACAATAGCTTTTCGATTTCTAATTATTTCCCATTTTCCTTATTTCCTTCATTCTTTTACCTTTTGAACTTCCTTTCTTAATTCAAATTGGTCTTCGAAAATGTGTTCATTATTTATAAATATTCCTCACCCTTTTAAGCTCGAATATTTACTAAGTATGATATATTTATGGTCATTACAACTTACTTTGACACAAATCAACCTATCTTTGTGATAAATTATTTTTCCTAGGATCTTTTCTTTTATGAGGTAAGTTGTGTCAGTTTGTGATTTATTATTTAATTCTTCTTTTACTATTTCTAGCGTATCCTCCTCCTGTTGTTCTTTTATACAAAAAATTATGAGGTTCTAGGCTGTTTTGTTAAGCTCATGGTTCAGTTCGATTAGCTTATTCATTTCGTCTTTGATGGGTTTGATATCCAATTTGTTTTCCATATTACTGAGGGTCAAATTGTTGGTTATTTTTTCTGCTATCTCTTTAATCTTATCTTTTAAGTTGTGATTTTATTCAAGCCCTCCTTCTTGGGTTGATTGTTTATGTTTTTCCATTTATTGAATCCTATCCTTCAATTCACTCTTGAACCCTAAGAATGTATCCTCTATTTGAGTTTGAATGGTAAATTTTTTTTTTTATCAATCATTGCGTCTAACTCTATTTGGAGTTTTACGTCTCTTTCTTCATTCCTTTTCTCTAATGATTCTAACTCTATTTGGATTTTGGCATCTCTCTCTTCTCTCCTTTTTTCTACTGATTCCATATAATCATAAAGAATATCTAGGGTGATTTTGGGGGACCTCCCCCTGTTAGGATGATCTTTTGGAATAGGTTTCAGAGTGATCATATTGAAAATAAGAGAAAAAAAATGTAACACTTATTATTTTGGATTGACTTTAAAAATGAAAAATAACATTTTTTTTAATTGATAATGATGATGATAATGATGATGATGATGATGATGATGATGATTAATGTCCACTAAGAATGAATTGGTCTATCGAAACTTAAGAGTGTAAGTGATTACTTGTGATTATTTAGAATTTTGTTTTTGTGCTCGAAAAGCATTAAGTGAAGCTTTCCAAGATCACCATACTTTTGTTGAGATAAGAGGTTAGAAATGTTGGTAGTGTGAAAAATATTTTGAAAATGAGATCTAATATGGGTATAGGCTAGAAAATCTAAGAGAGTGTGCTTTTCATCTTCAACCTTCTTAATGTCACAAAGGTGACACACTCTTTCATCCCATGGTATTTTAGGAATTGACCAACACCCAGTTTCACTATGGAGTTCGTGAGAATTTGTTCTTATCTTAGGAATGCTTATTTTTTCTTTACACTTGGCAAAACAGATAGATAATTTTGATCTTCTAGATCAGGGTTGATTACATCCTTATAATACCTTAATTTTTCTTTTTCCTCTAACTCTTTATCACACCACATTTTCTCCTTAAATTTTGATTTGACGTTTTTTTTAATAGTATCTTTATTCTGCAAAATGGTGTCTTCTATGATTCCCCAATAGTTTATCCAAGATGGGGCATCTTTATGCCATCCTCTTTTGAGTCGATGGTGGTTATGACTCAATTTTGAAGAAATTTTAGGAAGTTGACCGTGTTCCATGTTGTTTAACTTGTTCTTATACATTATTATCTCTCAAATCAACTTTTACTTAGGAAACTTAAAATAAAAAATAAATACAAAATATTTAAATATTTAAGTTAATAGATTATAAATATATTTTAAATTAAAATTCAAACAAAGTAAAATGTGAGTCACCTCATTTCACATGTCCAATTGCGCAACTACAAAATATTCTACAAAAAAAAAGGTAAAAACCAAAGAGAAGTATTATTCATGTTCAAAACCACGGATATATAAACAAGAAAGATATAATTTCAAAATCCCAAAAATATTTATAAGAATAAAAATAATATGCTATTTTAAAAAATAATAATAATGTGTAACTAATTMTTTTCKAATTTTTTTTTTATATTAAGAAAATTAAATAATATAAAACTAAAATATTTGAATACAMAAGAAAATAAAATAAAATTTAAAAAAAAGTTAATTAAATGTGTTTTTAACTTATTAATAAATTTAGATTAATTATATTTCATGTATAATTTGATTTTAAATTAATATATTTTAAAATTATAATGCATAACTTTTTTTTTCCCATATAATTAGTATAACATATGATTTTTTTAATTTTTTTTTATATATAATTAGTATAACATATGAAAAAAAAGAAAAAACCATGATATAACCATGTTTATCGCATATTACCGTTTTTTTGGACATAATTATTCCAAACCCTAAATTAAAGGGTGGAAGTAATAAGGACATAAGTGTATATAATAATTCAGTCATTATTAAACGCTAATGGGAGGATTTTGAATCTTCCTACAAAAGGATCTTTAGAAGTGGTCCTCAAATTATTGTGGGAATTAGACTTCGCGAGAAGATGTTACAGTTGTTTTCAACGCACTTGAATCATTTTTTCTTTTAATTTTTTAATGGTTTTTTTTATTTATTTTCAAATTATAGGCATAAGCTTGGACTAATTTCGTAATTATGATAAAGCAATAAGGACATAAGTATATATAATAATTCAGTCATTATTAAATCCTAACGGGAGGATTTTGAATCTTCGTAGAAAAGGATTTTTAGAAGTGGTGTTCAAATTATTGTTGGAATTATTGGTAATGTATTTCATGTAATTAAATTTTGATGAAATTCAAGATTATTGAAGTTTTTAATAAGAAGTTTAGTTTTTTAAGGTTAGCATCTTTTAAAAGTGTAAATGAAAGATGATGATGATGATGATGATGATGATGATGATGATGATGATGATGATGATGATGATGATGATGATGAT
>ML808471.1:241218-260356 GCA_009831015.1 Picea engelmannii
ACCGAATTGGTCTATTGGACCTTCGTCTTCAACCTTCTTAGTGTCACAAAAGTGGCACGCTCTTTCATCCCATGGAGTTTTAGGAATTGACCAATGCCTAGTTTCACTATGGAGCTCATGAGAATTTTTTCTTATCTTAGAAATGATTATTTTTTTCTTTACTCTTGTCAAGAAAAGAGATAATTTTTATCTTCTAAATTTGGGTTGATTACATCTTTATAATACCTTAATTTTTTTTTTCCCTCTAAGTCTTTATCAAACCCCATTTTCTCCTTAAATTTTGATTTCATGATATTTTTAATAGTATCCCTATTTTGTAAAATGGTGTATTCCATGGTTCCCCAATAGTTTATCCTAGACTGATCATCTTTATGCCATCCTCGCTTGAGTCGATGGTGGTTATGACTGGATTTTGAAGCAATTTAAGGAAGCCTCTTTTACTCCATGTTGTTTAACTTGTTCTTATACCTTAACTATATGGTCATAGCCATGCTCTTAATGGGGGAGAGGCTTGCCTCTAAGAGGAGGATGGGATAGGGCATATTTCCTTTGATTTTCAAATTATAGGTTATAAACATATTTTTAGTTTCTCTATCTTTCTCCAGGATTCATGAGAGATGCTACATCGCGAGAATTCAAATCCATAAAGAATGACAAGCTTAACAAGATTCTCAAATAAGAGTTTATTCTTATCCCAAATCCAAAGATCGGTTGATTTACAATTGTTTTCAAGCCCATAATAATTTTTCCATCCCCCAATAATCATTTTCTCAATGTTATAATTCTAGTTGAGTTTATGATGAATATCGATTCCAAGATATTTGTATGAAGTCACTTCCAACAAGTTTTTGTGGTCATATACAAAGGTATCATAAGTGATCTTATTGGATTTAATGATCATGACCTTAGTCTTGTCATTATTAACACTCATACCCATGCTAGATAAAAAAAACCTTGAGGATTATTAGTTGGTTTTAAAGATTGTGGTGAATTCTCACCATAAGAACCATACCATTGGCATAAAGAAGAATATTGATGATTATAAAAATGAGAGTAGTATCGAAACCACCTTCTTCTTCCAAGCAATCTTATAACTTGTCAATGTATATGCCAAAAAGGGTAGGGGACAAGGGAAAACCTTTCTTGACTCAAATATTGTATTTAATCTCTTTCCACCAACTCTTATTGTTTCTGAACTTGGAAATAAAATTATCATACAACATTATTGAATCAACCCTCAGCTCGAAGGGAATTTTTGTCTCTTCTGACCTTTTCCAAAGGTTTTTCCTAGGAACCATGTCAAAAGCTTTCTAAAGTCGACAAAAAAACAAAAACGATTGGTTTTAGTATTTCAAAATTCATCTACAATGATCCTAAATGTAACAACATGTTCCACAGTTGACTGATATCTCCTAAACCCATCTTGGCCTTTATCTCTTTTACCATGAATTTCTAGCCAAAGGATAATCTTCTTCTCCAAAATAATTACATAAATATTGGCTAAAATTGGGCTAATCATAATTGTCCTATAATTAGAGGGAATGTTTCTATCCCCATTTTTAAAAATAGGAACAACAAGGCTTTGAGTCCAAGTTTTAGGGAAGCCATGCCTGACTGCTGAATTGAATATTTTGGGTATCTGAGGGATGCAGATAGGCCCTCTGATTTTAAAAATTTCATCTTGCTAGCCTTCAATATCCTTATCTTTCCCATTTCCAAGTCGCTTAACCATGAAATCTATGTCGTCCAAAGAAAAAACTTCATCCTCTAGACAATATGATTGGTGTCAATGACATTAGGGAAATGGTAAAGAATTCTTAGGTAGGAATTTCAATCGCTTAAGAGAATTATCTTATTTTCTTTAGTATTCCAGTTTATAATTTTCCTTGAGAACTTCTTAGGATCCATCTTAGATAGTTGTGAAAACTACCATTGCCTTTTATTGATATAGTACCTTTTTCTTCATTTAATTAGGTATTTGTACATATTGATCTTATCGAGTTTTAAGTACTCATTACAAGCCTCCCTAATGGATTTCCTAGCAATTTTACATTCTTTATCATACCAAAGGTTGGTCATTCTATTATTCTTTTTACACGACACCTCGAAAGAGAAATTGTTAATAGAAGTGGAAAGAGTAGTTTTAAAATTATTATAGAGGTATTCAATGTTGTCCTTATGAGTTAGGAGATGGAATTCACTATTTAAATCCTTCAAGAAAAAATGTCAACTCTACTTTTGTCAAAGTGAAATTTCCTTTTATTATCGTAATTCTCTTCAATGGCGCTCCTATGCATGGAAATTTTTAGAGTTAGGGTTAAAGGTATATGATAACAGTCGGGTTCATGGTCATTTAAATATCAAAAATTACAATTTCGTTGGAAAAGGGTATATTGGATATCAGATACTCTACCACACAACTATCTAGCCCATGAATAAAAGTCATATGTTTCAAGTTTGGCCACTTCATTACCCCATATCTCTCTCTCTCTCTCTCTATATATATATGAATAAGATGAATATAAAATATATATGTAAATAAAATATTGTTTAAATAAAAAATAATATTTAAAATGGAAATCGAATAAATAAGTATAAAGAAATTTAAATTTACATTTATTTTTTATTTTATTAGTTTCATTAAAATAATACTAATTAAAATCGACTAATCATTTTTTCTTTAATTAAATATATCAATAAACTTATTAATTTTTTATTATCAATGTTTATTTATTATTATTATTGTTAATAATTTTTTAATAATTATAGTTAAATGACTAATACTATTCAAAAAATTACTTATATAACAAAGTCATTTCTCATTTACAAATAAGATTTCATCATGGTTCATTGAATATTTTCTCAATACAACTATTATCATGCTAGCATCATTACACACTTATCATGGTGACATCATTACATTAAATATTTTAATATATATATATATCTACTTTTACAAACAAGATTTCATCATGGTTCATTGAATATTTTCTCAATACAACTATTATCATGCTAGCATCATTACACATTTATCATGGTGGCATCATTACATTAAATACTTTAATATATATGTATCTACTTTTTATAGAAATGATTATCCTATTTCAATATAAGAAATAAAAGTACTACTATAATCATAATTATTGAAAATCTAAAGATAGAAAAATTAGAAGAGAAAAAATATGGATATTTACATATTTAATGGTATATTAAAAATGAAAATCTAAATGATAGAAACAAGTATATCTAATAAACACACAAATGAAATTCCTTAAATTAATTTATTATACTAATAGAATTATAAGAGATACATATAGAAGAGGATAAAACCTATTTATAAAAACAATGATTTAGAAACTTTAATTTAAATCTTAAGTTAGTAATAAAACTCATTATGTTCTTTCATATTAAATTGGTATATTTACAAATATAGTGTTTTCACAAAATCATTAATATACACAAACAAGTGATGTACATGGTGTAAAATACACATTATGGATATCTTGATTAGATATACAACAATTAGTATAAACACAAGTCATCGCAAAATCATGAGTATCCACAAAAAACTAATGTACATGGTGTAAAATACACATTATGAATATCTTGATTAGATATACAACAATTATTATAAACACAAGTCATAAGAATCGAACATCATATATAAAGGTAAAGAAAGAAAAATGTAATAAAAGAAATGATTATATATATTTTTACATATTAAAGGGTTTTACCATAATAATATAATTTTATGGTGACATATCATTTTTTATTGATAATAAATTGATATTCTTCAATGAATGTAATGAAAATTAATACCAAATATGTCTACTCAATGATCGTTCTATTTTTCTACATTTTTAGGCATGATTAGAATAAAATTGTTTTTTAACTATACAAATGAAAAGAATGACATGTGTATGGTCTTAAAAGTTACCCCCAAAAAACCTAAATTTTCATATGAGGGTGGAGGTTGGGGGAATAATATGAGAATACATATTATGTATTCTCCTATTATCCCCCCACCCCCACCAACACATCAAAGAAAAGATATTAAAACTTCAACCCATTGAAGGCCTCCTCCAAAACCTAAGAATCTCCAAATCAATGGAAAGTCACTTTCTAATCCTAAGAATCTCGAGCTCAATTACTTTTGGCTCTTTCCCTTTGATTGTGTGTTGTTGAGCTCACTTCATGGGTTTGATATTCCTACATGTGGTTCTACTTGAATTTATGGATTTTAGAAGGTGTTTTTGTTTGAAGATGAACAACATTTGCAAAGACAGTCTTAAAATTACATAGATTTTTTTCAACCCCATCCCTCCAAGCAATTATATCACCCACTTTTTCTTCACTTATATATTTCATAGGTCTCGGAATTCATGTATTGTTTCATGAATTGTTCCATCCCTCACATTTTTTTAATTAGAGTTTTTAGAACTTCCAAACATCTCCACTTTTCTCAAGATTTTTCATGCAATTATATCCCCTCACTTGCATGGCAATTAGTTCGCTTGAGAGCCTCATTAGTTAACCCATTCTACACATCTACAAACCCTTTGTCACACACATGCATGTCCCTTTAAATCTTTGCAAGTTCACACATTGCATACATATTATTACTACAATGAGTGATTGTTAGTGCAAGAACAAAAGGAAAGCATGGGGAAAACAATGTGAACATAGAGCATGGGGACAAAAAATAAGGCCAAATATTGTCTCTTCATTCTAAGAAACTCCCACAAACAACTTTTAACCACTAACCAGATAAAGTAATCCAACAGACTGAAGAAATGCACTGCGAGGGATTTGAAGTCATAGAAGACATCCAATACTAAGGGTAGGGCATGAAATGAAGCCAATCATTGTCCCCGTACACTAGAAGGATTCCAAACATGGCTAGGGAAAACAAAACCAAAGAAAAACATGACCACGAAGATTGAACAAACCCACATTCCTTCTTACATATTTTCATCTCCCTCTCATTAATTAAAATTCATATCATATTTATACATTCATGAAGAGGCTTGAAATGAACTTTCAATGCCAAATTTAAATGCATGTCCAAGCTATACAAATATCATTAATTTCCATATGCATTAAATGAGAATTCATGTCACGTGATGGGAATTCGGATTGGAGCCACCCTTTACACTTATCATGCCTTTCTCTAATTATGACACAAAGTAGGCAAGTCAATGAAGCCACATTCAAGGATCTTGTATCATCCTTCATAATGGAATTTGGAATTTAGAGATTGAAAAGGTATCTTATTACACCATGAGTCTCCTACTATCATTACATGATTCATCCCGTGAGTCTCATGGTATCATGACATGATTCATCCCTTGACTCTAGTGGTATCATTACATGATTCATCCGTTGAACCTTCTTTCTTTGTAATCTCAACAAGGTAGCCTAATCTTTCACCTTGTCATTTTTGACAATGCTTATCCTAGGGATACTCAATAAAGATCTCATACCCTCCACCCCATAAATATTTGTTGTTAATAATTATTTTATATTTATTTAAGTGAATTATAATAAACAAATATAAATAATATTTGGCTTTAATATAAATTTCATAATTATTTCCTAATTTTTTTAAGTTTAATATTTTTTTCTACATACAACCAGCATTACCATTATCATTCATAATTACAAATTTTATATTAATTACATTTTAATTTACATCATAAATAATAATCATTATATATTTTTAAATAATTATATTAGTCTAATAAATAAATAAAAATATTTTTTTAAGAGTAGTTTTGACTTTTTACATCATAAATAATAATCATTATATTTTTTTAAATAATTATATTWGTCTAATAAATAAATAAAAATATTTTTTTAAGAGTAGTTTTGACTTTTTAAATTATYGAGTAAATAAAAAGGTACATACCCTATTCGSTMAAATTCRAAATTCGACTTTCTGAACTTCRAAGAAAACACACCTTTTACCAAGATTTAGTTTTATTTCACTTTCAATATTCTAAAAGATCCTTTTCACGAATTKGCAAGACCACCTAGCAGACTATCACTAGCTCGGTGGGGTTATTCAGTAACATAACGTCTCCAGTTTACATAATTTTACAACAGCRGCATTCATGTCTCTCAGTCTCCACCCAATACAAATAACTCAAATCCGTGGCTTCAGTTTTTCTGTTCAATCCTTTGCCACAATTGTGTTAGACGAGAAGTCCACTAATAATTTCAGGATTCCAATGTACATAGTGTTAACATTGAAAATAGTGTTCAAGATTATACAATATTTCCTTTTCTTCAAATAGGATAGGGTTTGAAGTCAAATCTTTTTCGTTTATTAAAAGTAGCAAGATGTTTTTCAATTCAATTTCAATATAAGAAAGATGTTAAAGTTAATACTTTATCGACCAGGGTGTAAGATGGATCTACACTACACTTATTATTATTAATATTATGTTCATATCCACTCACATGGCGTGAGTTTTGGAAACATATTTTTTCGTTTCGTTCCAATCTTTGGAGCCATGTAAAACTGACTGTCAATTTTAGAGTTTTCCAATACGTATCTTGTAACTGTGTACATGGCATCGTTCTAGAGGGCCCCCGTGTTCGCCATTACAAGTTTCCGTTATTGGGTTAATACTAGAACTAATGCGTTGGACATTTAATAATTTCGTGGAGAGATCTCCCTCGAATTTCACACATTTAGAAATACCGTCGATGATCATTTTATAAAGAGTTTAATCAAGCCGCCGATGAGTATTAAGCTTAAGAGTTTAAACAAAGTGCCGATAAGTATTAAGCTTTAGAGTTTAAGCAAAGCGCCGATACGGATTAAGACGAAAAGCTCAGCGAGGTACTGCCTTGGATGCCAATCACTTCAACCAGAGCACTTTCCATCAGCAATTCTATGGGATTGCAAAGGTATACAAAAGTGAAGGATTTGGAAGCAGACGAATTGAGATCTGTATTTTTACATCTGAGATTAGAGGTGCCCGAAACAATTCCCGTACGGATTCAACCTCAATCAATAGCATCTGTAGAGGAAATGGGGCCGTCCGAAATAGTCCAGAAGATCGAAGCGGGCTCAGCCGCAACAGCTAGAGAAGAAGATATTGCATCAAGGAAGGGTGTGCGCCGAAAGAATCACACTGCCAGCATTGGGGGTTACGCGGTGGATGGTTGTGCAGAATTTATGGCTAGCGGAGATGAGGGATCGGCTGCAGCCATGAAGTGTGCAGCCTGTAATTGTCACCGCAGCTTCCACATGAAGGAACTTGAAAACGAGACCCTATGCGAGTGCCATCGCATACGCGGGTGATAATCCAGCATTCCGATCTATGGAGAAGTGTAAGTTATATGTCCCTTTCTACATATCGGGTATAATATTACTCATGCGACCAGATAATTAGGGGATTGTTATTTGTTCGTCCTGTGGAATATTTTAATTATCACTGTTCAAAACTAGTTCTGTGTGTAAGGAATAGTATATGTACTGTATATAAATTCCCATCTTAATTGACCTAGTATTACCGATTCCGTGTACACTGCTATGGATATTCACAGTGCAAGGAAAACATCCATTTGAAAAGGGATAGCTTTCTTCGTAGATAGGGTGATCAATAAAAATATTGTACTTTCTTGACCGTTTTTGAATTGAATAACATTAGGGTTTGCTTGCTACATTTTCAAATTTACTTTTCGAATTGCTGCTGAGATCCATGCGAATTTTGCGTTTAAATAATTTCATATATATTTGAGTTCCCTATGGAAAATGATCGCAACCTTGATGAAGGGACGTTTAAGTAATTTTATAGACTCTTTGAATTCACTATCTAATGGGAATGATGGAAAGCTTGAAGAAATTAATTAGCAAGAAAAAAAACCGAATTATTACTCTTCGCCTGCGTGTTTAGGAGGTTTCTAAACGTTTTGACTTATCATTTAGTACTTTATATTTTCTCAAACGACTTATCATTTACTATTTTATATTTTCTAAAAGATGTTTTTAATCCAAATGAAAATGAGGATATGTTATGTCAATGTGTATGTAGGATGTTTTAAATGTAACCGTTTATTTGGAAAATATATAGACTCAATAATGTGTATAAAGTTTAAAGTTTTTAGAGTATAAATTTAAGTTAAAATCAAAGTTTTATGTTTAAAAAACAATCAATAAATTGATTTAAAAAAAACATTATATTAATATAAAAGATGTTTGTTATTGTGATTTAGTAAAGAAAATGATTTTTTTTTGTATAAATTTAATTTAAAATTAAGATTTAACTTTTAAAAACTATAAAAGTATTTATTAAGAAGAGAAATTAAATCAATACATATATATGTTACCCTGATTTAATAAGGAAAGTGAATTTTTTAGGTAGAAATTTTGGATAAAATTAATTTTTGGTTTAAAAACTATTAACAAATAGATTTAAAAGAGAAATTAAGTCAATATTTTGATGATTTAGTACAGAAAATGAAATAATTTATGAGAACAAATTGATTTAGAAGAGAGAATAAATCAATGCAATGTATGCATTTTACCATGACTTAGTGGAGAAAGTGAATAAATTTATGAAAACATATTCATTGTGAATTTTGGATCTTCTATCTTATATAAGTTTTTCAGTATTAATCTTGTTTATTTTTAAGCCAAATAAAATTATGATTTTGATCCAGTACATTAGGTACATCAATGGAGGGTGATATATTAAACATGCTTTATGAAGATGGCATGATGCAGGATTTGGAGCATTTTTGGTTGTTAGAACATGTTTAACCAAGATGCAAGTTTTTGTATGGGGTTGAGTTTTTATAGAAGTTTGATTAAAGATTTTTATATGAATTTGAATTACATGAGAAGTTAGGGATAATTTTATTTTTGGAGAGTATTTTTTTTTTTTTTAAAAAGGTCTTCTTTGGTTGGAGTCAAATTTTTCTCTATATCTTTGTTTTTTTCTATTTTATGGTTACTTTCCCAAGCTAGACTTCACATGGATCTTGTTCTAGTATCCTTGTGAGTTTTCTTATGTAAAGTGTCATCCTCTATTCCACTTTTATTTTCTCACATTCACTTTTAACTTGTGGTTGTTTTGATTTCATTTAGCTAAATATGTTTGTGGTTGAGCACCAAGGATTCTTCCATAATATTTACATGAAAATTTCTAGTGTGATGTAAAGGTAAAACACTTGCTGAGTGACTTTACATTTTCTTGAGACCTTTAAATTCACAATATAATATTTTCATATATTTTATTTAAATCTTTGAAATAAAAAATAAACTCTTTTAGCAACTAGTTTTAATGTGAATTTAAAATACTCGCACATTCTCCCCCTTTTAATTTAATGTGCATTTGAAATGCTCACACATTCTCCCCCACATCTACTCTCATATTCGGGTGGGATAAAATGTGTTCATTTCACTCGAGGGGAAAAAGTGTGCATTACAAATGCACACTCTCTCCTGACATGCCTAGCTCTCCCATATGCCTACCATCATATTGCAGGAAAAGTGTGTATTTGTAAAAGGATGGGGTGTAGGTGTCTAGAAGAACATATGGAATCTTTCTCTTCTCAATCACAGAGTTTTTTCCTCTACCTAATGATGTGATCCACACGCTTAACCTCTAACACTTTGTTATTGAATAAATTTAATGGTCATATTTTGAACATTCCAAATGAATGAATTTCAAGTAATACTTGTTAACCTTAACTTTTAATGCTTTCTTATTTAATAAATTTAATGATTATATGTGAAACTTTCTAAACTCATGAGCTTCGCATGACACTTGTATCAATAGTTTTCTCACATTTAATAAAAGATATGAATCTGAAAATACATAAAAGAGTAATTTATTTTGTTGATCTAAACATTTTCTGTAGTTTTCTTTTCTTCTAACTTCATTCACATTTTCTATAGTTTTCTTTTCTTCTAACTCCATTCACATTTGATAAAAGATATGAATCTGAAAATACATAAAAGAATAATTTATTTTGTTGATATAAACATTTTCTAGTATATTTGTAACTTTTTTAATTTTTTTTATATATATCAAATGTAATTTGTAATTAGTTACTCATCTATAATATCAATTTAACATTTTAATATATAAACTTTATTTGGTGTCTTTCCTTATTTAAATAAGACAAATATATATAATTTCAGAAATTTCAACAAATATATTTCCAAAAATTTCAACAAACATATTTTCAAAAACAAAATCCCTTACAGTATAACCTTAAATAATTTAGACTTCAAGAACAAGGAAAACCTTCAAGTGATACAGACTCTGTGTTTTACCCATGTTTTCATGATCTGTTGGAAACTATAAAGATTTGGGGAAACTATAAAGAATTGTCACCAATAATATGAGGAGTGATAGCTTTATCATGTGAATGCCTAGATATTCACGGACAGAAAGATGGGGTGCTTGTCTCATAAGTTAATCTGTGGTGGCTTGCCGGTCCTTATTAGAATGATAAAGTCGTGTTAAAAAGTTCCATATTTTGATCGATTACGGTAAGGAGTGAGAGTGTTATCATGCAAATGCTTAGACATTCATAGAAAAGGATGTGATTTAATCTGTCAGGCCTGGCCGGTCTTTTTAAGAATGCTAAAGTGGCGTTGAGAATTTTCATACATAATAGATAGGTTGATGGGTGTGCATTTTAATTTTTATTAACCATTTTCGAATCTAAATAGTGAAAAAACTAACGATATTGTGAATTAAGTGTAACCCTTATAGTTTGAATAATTTTAAATGACATCCTTTCGGTTTAATTCAATGTTGAAACCGACCTCAACTCTAGTACCTTGCAAGATTGTTTTGGTATGAGTTCGGTCCCTTATAAAATTCTCCACCCCAAGCGCGGAAAACATTGAATTTCCGTATCTTGTCTCTATCAAACATATCTCAAACTTCCTGTTGCATACCACACTTCTCAATCTTTTCTATCACTGGGAGAGTTATGTGATGATTCGTAGGTTTTCCATCTGATGAGCGGAGGCTTCTTTCGCGAAATTCCATTAACACTCCTGGTTTACCTCCGTGTGTCTATTTTTTGACCCGGCGGGCTTATCGGATGATCCCAAATTCACTGTTGTAAACAAACGGTTCCCTGTTTGTGAATTTTCACTCAAATGTCGACTGAATCCTCTACAGCACAACACCTCCAAAGGATTGATGCATATTCTATAACCTCTGTCAATTCATATTCCACGTCCGTCTGGGAAAAGTACTAATGCAATCAGCATACTGCATTGCTCAGTCCTGGAATACATTCTCGCGAGGTCGAAAGATTACTCGATTGTCCTAGCATGTTTCAACTCGGGAGCTTGCTCTTCACTACAAACAGAAAAAATGCGAAGAAGACACTATGCTGGTGGTTATGATATAAAATAGATTTAAGCATTTTCCGATTAGATGGTAAAGACATCCCTCCAGTTGAAAGTATAGATGGCAGATGAGTTTGACTGGAGCCTTTATCTTACAAAACCGTTAATGAATTTTAACCTCAAGTTTTCAACGATATGCAAAACCTTAGGCTCTTAATCATGTGCGAATGAGCATAACAGCAGAACGATGGAAAGCTTACAGGATTCAAAACCGTCAACAGCTCCTCTAAACCGAAAGAAAATCTACATGGATTATCTCTATACTGCTCCTCTGTACGAGTTAGTTAGGATTTCTTGTTTCATTTCTCTCAAAGCTATGCCCTTTGCTCATGTTTTCAATTTCGTCTTCTTTGTATTATCTTCTTTGCTTCTCATTTTGTTATGGTCAGAGCATAGGACGTAAGCCTCTTCATAGTGGAGAGCAGCCCGATCATAAGAAGAAGAGTGCAGAGCTTACATTGTCTCGCAGACAAGAGCAAAGTACGTCAGATTCTTCACAGAGCTTGGAGAGTAGTTTGTAGTCCACAATACGCTCAAAAGATAGTTGGAGACAACAAACGCGAGGAAGCTGAAGCTATTGAAGGACTAAACAATTAAAGATTCGTGAGCATTTAAAGAATTCAAGAAAGATTCACAAACTTCTTTCTTAAGAAGAAAGTTTGTACACGAAGCAAATGAGAAGCTACTTCAGCTGTAAGATTGGACGTGGGAATAGATCTGAGCCTTTAATTAAGCTCATAAATGACGAGCCCACGGGCAAGGATAATTTTTTTTACAGCCGTAAGATCTGAGGGTGAGAAAGATCAGTCGTCAGATCAAGCAAAGATTAAGCCATGACCGTCATATCTCATCAGAGAGAGATCGACGGTGGGAACACTTTGCGGGGATCGGAAAGCAAATTAAAGTTTGTGCAAGTTGATATCCCGCTATCGCTTAAGATCGTTGATCTTGCTAGATCAAAAAATCAACGACGGATATCGATCACACTGTGAACGTGCATCTTCGCATTGCAAGGATCGGGAAGAAAATTAAAACGTGAGAAAGTTTTGAGCTCGCTATCACTCAGGATCGTTGATCTTTTTAGATCAACAGATCAAAAATGGATATCATTCACACCTCGAACAAGCATCTTTGCTTTGCGTAGATCAGGAAGGAAATTAAAGAGTGAGCAAGTTGAGACTCCACAATCACTCGTGGTCGTTGATCTTCAAACAAGTGACATCCGTCAGGTGATCTCGAACTCTATGAGGAAGCAAGCATAAGCTAAGGAGTAAGGGACTCCCAAAGGCCCAAAGCTCCAAAGAGCCAAAGTAGATCCAGAAAAGGTGTGCAGGGGTTAACCGTCGAGCTTCGCGTATTCGATGATTTAGTGGAAAGGTTGCAAAGGAGTCAAAATATTCGGAAGTTTGAAATCTGAAACAAATCTTGTTCGTCGATTCAAGCACATGTCAAACATTAGTGCTTCGCTAGTTCACTATTTGGGATAAATAGGAAAAGAAGGTAATCAAAGTCTCGAAGGCACAAAGGCACAAAGTAGATCTCGACCGTTGAATCTAGAAGGGACACGTGTCGCACGATCTCACACTTCAGAGCTAGAGTACTTCGGAGGAGATTCAGAAACATAAAGAAAGAACTCTCGAAGCCCAGGATTCTGAGGTTAATTTTAGTCGTCCACTCATGAGGCCATGTGGAGGAAGATCTCACACTTCATATATTCGCACTCCGGAGGTCAACACGTATTAGAAGTCAAAAACTCACGAACATCGGCGTTCTAAAGAATATCTTGGTCGTTCATTTGTAGAGGTATAAGGATTGTTGGATATACACCTCTTCGGATAATTCACCGCCTCAACACTTCACAAGTATTGTTATTGTGAATGGTGAAAGATCTCTAAAGCTCGAACTCCTGAAATAATTATGAGTCATAGATCTCGACGGGTAATTGAGATCATGAAAGATCTATGAAGCCCGAACTCCCGAAATAATTATGAGTCGTAGATCTCAATGGGTGATTGAGATCATCCATCTCTTCCCTTGTTCGGAGGTTCACGAGTTCGAAGGATTGCTAGGTAACAAAGGAATATCATATGGAGTGCCAAAGTCCCAAATTCTCGAAATAAATGAGGACCATTCACCTCAAATCAATGTGCATTGTTGATCTTTGCAACACATCCTTTATTTGGAAATTCGACTATCTGAAGGAACCGATACCTTCACGCATCTTAACGACAGAATCTTGAAATCCCGAAGCGCCTGGTTTTCATCCCTCGTTCATATGATAAGCTAAGCAACAATTTTTTTTGGCTCTCGAGTAAACTCAAAAAGCCCAACTCCGCCATTAGAGGGGCTACAGTTTCTAAAGAACAAAGATCATATCTTTGACTCCGTGGATCTTGCACTCAGATAGTCACATCCAGCCATATCGAAGTTGAAGAAGGATTCTACCCTATTTTTTTTGGCCCGAAGTCACACACAGGATTTCATAGACCTGGTTTTACACGCAGAAAACAAGTAAAGCACTAAAATACCTCACAATATCTTATGCTTGGATAATGAGATCCACCAATATCCATACCAAGAAACAATAAATTTCTTATAGATATAATTTAGAAAAGAGGCTAGAGCCCGAATTTTGTTGTCTATTTGCATCAAGCGGTATCAGTGTGACGAGATAGAATAGTCGATCCACAAGTGTGATCGAATTTGTGGATGAAAAACCAAGAAACATTGTCATGGGTCAGCAAAGATGACTCAAGAAGCTGAGAAGAAGTCTCAGACAGATCTAGAAAGAGAACAACAAAGAAATGGCAGAATATTTTGCAAAGTTAAATGAAGAGGTTCCAATTGTACCTGAGGAGTTCACAGAAGAAGGATATTAGAGGAAAATTGATGATATTTGGACAACATCAACATGAACCTACCATTATCCCCACAATATAATGGTAAGAATTTTGAACTTTGGTCTGTTAGAATGAATACCTATTTGTGTCTTGTAGACATTTATCATAATCTACATGATCAGTAAAGGGATACATTAGCATTGCATATCATCCAACAAGCCTCAGATGGCAGTATGTTAGACAAGGTTTCCGCAACAACATCATTGAAAGAAGTTTGGAGTATTCTAGAAACATAATATAGTGAAAGAGGGAGCAACAATTCTTGCATGTTTCCACTCTTGAAGAAGCATCTGTGTCTGAAGCAGAGTTATGAGGGGAACATAATGAAGGAGCATATCTTTGTTAAGAAGAGATACCAGAGGAAGAGAAAGAAGGTGCATATGTGTGTGAAGCAGAGCATGAGAAAATTATAGAAACTTATGGTGAAGATATCAGTACAGCAACCCGCATCGATGAAATGATTCGAGTTGTTGATGGCAACAAAGCATCAACATCAATGATGATTAATGAACATTGTGAATAAATTATAGCCTCTTTGAAACAAAGGTAAGAAATCTTGAAATTTAATTTAATGATGATAATGTCTTATGATGAGTGCCTTCCAATAATGGAAAAGAAGAAGGAAATTGATGAATTGATGTTTAGAGGAGAAAGCCTAGTTGGCATTTACAACCAAGTGGATGATTTGGTGAGTGTAGAAGCAGTGCTTGAAAGAGGGTTTGATGACATAAGCATTGAAGCCACTACACTTATGACTTCCAATGAAGTAGTTGAAGAAGAAGATAATGTTGATGCAGATTTTAAATGAATTGAACAATCAATCTATGATGATGATGATGGTGAGAAGCCAAAAGAAGAAGATGAAGACATGAATGGGGATTTCTATAAAGACTAGTTTGAAACCATTTTCCTACAATGGAGCTTTGAAGAAATCATATTTTATTATGAGTTAATGTGGAAGAAATATGTTCATTGTGTAGCCCAAGATATGAAGGGCATTGATGATATTTTGCAGTGGTGGCATCAACCCACTGTCAAAGATAAATTTATTGGAGAAGAAGATGAAAGAAACAACCATAAGAAGCCTGATCAAATTATGAATATGAAGTTACAAAGACAAAGACAAAATACAAAGCACAAAGCCTTCAGTATCAATGCCAAAATGAAAAAAAATGACTATATTAGAACAATACAGAGTTTGGAAGAAGAGAAGGAAGAAACCCAGCTCAAGTGAAAAGCTGAAGTCTAGTTTTGTTGTTATGTATTATAATCCCAACTGAGACATATACCAATGGGCATTATCATTTTTGAATTCCTTTTTGTTTGGAAAATCAGTTTTTTATTTCCAATTAAAACACTTAGGCATTATCAGTATTGATGCTTGTAACTGTTGAGTTTAAGAGGGAGTGTTAATTATATCGGTAACCTTAACAATATGTGACTATGCCCTTCCAGTTGTTTTGGCCAGTTGTACGAGTTAATTAGGATTTCTTGTTTCATTTCTTGATATTCTTGATTTGCTCGAACATTTTTAGCTCATCTCTTTTCCCTTAATGAATATACTCGACGCTATGCACTCTTCTCATTCGTGTTTTCAATTTTGTTTTCTGTGTATTATCTTCTTTGCTTCTCATTTTGTCAACGGTGACTGTTGGATTCATAACTCAATAAATTTGATTGGCTCTATTGGTGGAATACAATGTTTCTGGACATCGATCTAATGTATGATGTCCATTCTAACTACTTGGTAGCTTATCTTGAGAGTGCGCACTTCCACAATAGTCAAATAACGATGGTGTGATGAAGATTTGAAGGAATGGCTTCGTAGCTCCATCGATGAAGAGAAAATTAGCTAAGGCATGGTGGCATACTTAGTAGGATTGAGTCACCTAACGGGCACAGTCACCCAATACAAAGACAATGAGTATGTTAGACACGTTGGGTGCACCAACATGAGGGGTGCACCAAGCATCGAAATGCCCATCTCAAGAGGCACGAGGGTTGATGAACGCCTGGATTAGTTTGGGTAACTTCGTCGGCTAAGGGGACTTGTTTGTACATGATTTAGTGAAGGGGTGCTACACAACCAAAGAGAACAAGAATGCACAACCAATAAAGACAAGTTTGTTATGAAAAAGAGACAAGGATAGCTCATCATTCTGAGGAAGATGAAGAGGAGGAGGGTTCAATGAACAAAGTTGATTGAATTTCTCTTGAAAATATTTTGGCTAATTCTAGAAAGTGCGGGTATGCAGAGGCATGTGTGAGGAAGAACCAAAATCTGTGAATTTTGTGGAAAAGAAGAGGAAGATTTTGTTGAAACGAAGAGACATTGAGTCCGTGATTAGAGGCACATTGAGGTGCAACACAAGTGGCATCGAAGATGGTTACGACAAAGAGTCTTTTGGTGATGGATCTGTTCATGAGTGTCTTGGTGAGGTGAGACAGATGGTTTGACTCCTTAAATATTACTATTTCATATTTTTAAAAATTATAAAGTGAAATTTAAAATATAATATGTATGTGATTAAAACCTTATGTAAAATATAAAATTTACCATTACTTTAAATAGATGTGTTAATTTTATAATATTAATAAATTAAATTGAAAAAATTAAAATACCTTGTTTTGATTAAAAAAATTAAAAGATATAAAACTTTACAACAAAATAAAATAATATAAATACATCTTATACAGTCAGCCAGCTTCTATTAGGTGGCTCGAAGATGAAGTAGTTGAAGGAATACTTGAAAAAATCAATAAATATAAACCTTGGAAAATAAAGACCTAAAACATAAATCCTTAGAACATAAAATAGTAAAACCTAAATAAACCTAAATCCCTCATCACAAAATCTAAATCATATCAAATATAAAACTGAAAAAATAAAAACATAAAACATAAATCTCTCAAATATAAAGCTTACAACATAAAACAGTAAAACCTAAATCCCTCATCATTTAACCTAAATCACATCAAAGATACAAATCATAGATGAAAGTTATATTAAAGTCACTTTGATTCCTTTACTCGAAATTTGATATTTATGTAATATATAGATCAAATTTCAATGTAATTTAGGTTTCGAGAAACCAATTCCAAAAATTTTACCTCATATTATATTGCTTGATGCTTTTCTTACTTAGTATTCTTCCGACTTCAATATGCCAAAAAACTGATCACTAATTGTGCTCCAATGAATTGAATCGGTCCACAAATTACAGTATCTCTACATTGTGCTCCAATGCATCCGTTCGATATTGTGTGTGTTGTAACAGGCCAAATAAACTCCATAATATACACATAACACAGAGAACACAAATCAATCTTTCTTATTCACAAAAATGGATGCGGATACATTATCTATAGGCGGATGCAAACAGGTAGTTGCAAACAGTTAGTTGAACCGTCGGTTAGTTGAACCGTCTGTTAGTTGAACCATCGGATTAGTTAATGGTAATGGATTAGTTAACATTCCCCCCTTAATCCGAAGGGACATTTGTTATCCCAAGCATCATTCTAAATTTTTCAAATTTCTCTCGACCCAAAGCTTTATTAAAGATGTCCGCAATTTGCTCTGAAGTGGAACAATGATTGAGATGAATGGTTTTGGCCTCAACATGATGTCGAATCAAATGATATTTGGTGTTGATATGTTTGGTTCGATCATGGAATTTAGGATTTTTTGGCCAATTGTATTGCAGAAGTATTGTCAACAACGAGAGGCGTTGAAGTCATTTGTTTCTCCTGCAAGTCTTTAAGAATTTTTCGAAGCCAAACGATTTCTTTTGTGGCTTGAGCTGCTACAACGTATTCGACTTCAGTTGTAGAATCAGTACGAACTGATTGCTTTCGTGATCTCCAAGTGATGGCTACTGATCCAAGATTCATCAAATAACCTGAAATAGATACCCCATGCTCTTTATCTCCATCAAAGTCAGAATCTAAATAACCAATGAGATGGAAGTCTGAAACTTTAGAATATTTGATGCCATAAGATTGAGTGCCTTTTAAATATTTGAGCACTTGTTTTGTTGTTGTCCAATGACCTTCACAAGGCTGATGCATAAACTTGGAAAGTATTCCTACAGTAAAAGTTATGTCAGGACGAGTAATAGTAAGATAAATTAAACTTCCAACAAGTTGTCTGTACTTTGTTGGATCTTCAAATGCACTACCTTCATTTGAGGTAAGATTTAAATTCTACTCCATTGGAGTAGAAACAGGATTACAATCCTTCATATAAAATTTGCTCAATAGTTCTCCAATATATTTCTTCTGAGAAATAAAAATGTGCTTCGGTTTTTTGATCTACTTCGATCCCTAGATAATAATGTAGTAATCCCAAATTTGTCATATAAAAGACCTTCTTCAACTCATTTTTAATAGATGCTATATAATCATCATTATTTCCTATGATAAGAAAATCATCTACATAGACAACTAGATATACAACCGATCTTCCAACTTTCTTAACAAATAAAGTTGCATCATCTAGATTGAAATGCTTATAATTCAACTTGAGAAGATGTTCAATTAACTTTTCATACCAAGCACGAGGTGCTTGTTTTAAACCATACAATGATTTTATCAATTTGCATACTTTATGTTCTTTTCCTTTAACAGAAAAACCCTCTGGCTGAAACATATAAACATCTTCTTTTAAATCTCCATTTAAGAAGGCAATTTCTACATCCATGTGATGTATTTTCCATCCTTTTTGAGCTGCAAGAGAAAATAAGGTTCTAATAGTGCCCCATTTCATTGTAGGAGCAAATGTTTCTGTATAATCAATACCTTCTTTTTGTGCATACCCCTTTGCTACAAGTAGACTTGCTTTGTTCTTATC
>ML808471.1:262670-284455 GCA_009831015.1 Picea engelmannii
CATCAACAATTGTATAATTTCCAGCTCTTAATGGGAGTCATAAAGATCTTTTAATTTCTCTAATGCTTTAAACGCTGTGGTGCTGGAAAGAATATGTCTGCTTACCTCTTCAGTGACTGAGGCAGAAATTAAAGCATGTGCATTTTTATCTTTACTCTTTCAAATTACAAGGTGTCTGGCGTCTGTAGGTTTCTCTGGGTCATTGTCATCCTTGCCTTCACAAATTTCCTCCCATAAATAATTAAAAATAAGAGTATTTTTAATTTTTCGAAACCATTCTTGATAATTTTCTTGACCGGAAAGCACTACTCCCACAATTGATACTAATGAATGCATTGTAAACTAATCTATGAAATTTCACTTGCACAAGAATTAAAAAAAAAAATGTCACTCCTGTACTCAAGCCCAATCACTGGATGCTAGAGGACCTTCGGGTACTCGCTGTCCCTGCGCTGCAACTACACAATCAACTTTAATTAGTGCGTTGGACAGATGTTGGGTTCGAGCTCGGGACCCTTCTGCACTTTTCCATGCGAAATTTTTCGACCAGGCTTTCAACTCGCGGCTCCTCTCGAATCTGGAGCTGCTTCTCCTCTCGAATGGCTCCTCTCAAATCTGGAGCTACTTCGCCAATGCTTCACGTGCACTCCCTGTTCCTCTCACGCAGGCATACAAAATAGCATGGAGTTTTTAAAAGCAGCTCTAATACCACTGTAACAGGCCAAATAAACTCCATAATATACACAGAACACAGAGAACACAAATCAATCTTTCTTATTCACAAAAATGGATGCGGATACATTATCTATAGGCGGATGCGGACAGGCAGTTGCAAACAATTAGTTGAACCTTCTGTTAGTTGAACCGTTGATTAGTTGAACCATCTGTTAGTTGAACCATCGGATTAGTTAACGATAATGGATTAGTTAACATGTGTAATGCTTTGCTTACTTAGTATTCTTCCCACATCAATATGCCAAAAAACTGATCACTAATTGTGCTCCAATGAATTGAATCGGTCCACAAATTGCAGTATCTCTACATTGTGCTCCAATGCATCCGTTCGATATTGTATGTGTAGGAATATGCATCAGTTCGATATTGTATATGATCACAAAAATGAGGCCATAATATGAAACGCCAACCAGTAATAACTTTAAATTGATAACTTGGCATTAAATATTGTATATCTTGGTATATGATCACAAAAAAGCCTAAACACCAATTAGTAATAATTATTTAAATTGTATATGATCACAAAAAGGCCTAAACACCAATAATAATTCTTTAAATTTAAAGCATTAATAATATGGTAGTAATAACTTTTTACATTCCATAAAAACTAATACGTGCAATCAGTAAATTAGAATTATGAATTAAAATATCATTAATTATACCCATCCCAGTAATTTCCAATAAATATAAGCCTATACACATAATTATAAATTATGTATAATTATAAATTATGTATAATTTTGTTAGGTTTATTGTATAAATCCAAAGACACTCTAAAAGTTGGCAATCCTTCGATACATATCAGTGCAATTTGGTAAGAGTTGATGATTACTAATATGCGTGTAAAGTATGAGAAAAGGTTACCTCTCTTCACTTTTTGGAAACCTGCGAGCGAGTTCTCGTCCATTGTTCAGTGCGGTAAGTCAAGAGTTCGCCCAGGTCAATGATACTACGTGGAGATTTTGTGATTATTACTACATTTTAAGCGATCATTACTAGTGGTGTTCCTGTTTGATGATGATCGGTATGGTCATGGATATATTTCATGGGGTGAAGTGAAAGGAATGGCAAAACATTGGTTGAGGCCGCTGAAAGATAATGCAGATGAGCAGACCCGAATGGTTGGTGTCCAACTCCCGGCTCCAAATTACACCAAAACACTGTATTCGAAGCGGCTGACGTAGCACAACTGCCCCACCCCTCCGAAATCCCCCATCTCTGCCTGAATTGACTGATCTTGCCGTCTGATAATCGGAAAAAATCACTTCTAAGTACCTTCCTCGCCGTAGTCTTAATGATAATGCACATGACCAGACGTGTATGGTTGGTGTCCAACTCCCGGGTCCAAATTATACGAGAACACCGTATTTGATTGGGCATTCCATTTGCGATCGAAGGGAAGAGTTTCACGTAGCACAGCTGCCCCACCGCTGCAAAATCCACCATCTCCGCCTGAATCGACTGAGCTTGCCGTTTGATAATCGGATAAACTCACTGGAAAAGTGCCTTCCTCTCCGTAGTCTTCCGTAACATTGGAATTTGACATTCATGCATCATTTTAACCATTATAAATTTTAATTAAAGGGAACGAAAACGTTCCCTTTAATTAGAGGGGGTATTCATTTTAAATTCCAACCAGGACCAGCACGATCTTCATGACTTAACTAATAGGCACGGGTGATTAGTACACTCAGACGATTACTTGAAGCATCAACCGGTGAGGGTCAGATCGTTTACAACACTATTATGTTTGCCCTGTCAGCTTCGGCCTGCTTTCTCGTCGATCGGTCTTAAATTACTCATAAATTTAGTACCTGTTTTGCATGTAATAATTCTTCTAAATACTTAAATTAATCAGTTTCGCCCACATGGCTATATTGATTTTGAGTACGTTTCATTCTTACAAGTTCAAAATACCTCATATAAGGGTTTTAAATTTTCAAAGATCTTCAAGCCCGGAACAGAATTTTGGGATCGCCCAATTTTTTAATAATTTGTAATATGAGTGTACTTTAAAACAGATCTTGCTCCAGTTAAGGTTTATTTTCATTAATTTCGTTGAGTACCTTGGAATTTCGAGAGAAAGACTTCGTTTCTAGTCATCTTTGCTTGACTAAATCTAAATGTTATGATCCTCATTGTGAAGTGTATACTTGATTTCAATTAAGAGTCATATAACGAAGGCACTTGTAAAATTTTGGTAGCTCATCGATGGTTTGTAACAAATGTAAAACTCTATGACTGAAATAGGGCTTGGCTCCGTGGGAGCCATTATCAAGATGTAGGCTCAATCTCCATGTACTAACGCTTAGGTTAGAGTTCAACCTTTCTTCGAGATGATCTAAATAATGTCCTTTACCAGATTTAAATCAAACCAACTCGTTAAAGTAAAGCTTTGTACTTTTCTCACCCGGATGGGGTGCCACATGGAAAGAGAGGACACTTGCAACTAGGCAGCCTAGGGAGTTATTAACCCCAGTCGTCAGCTCAAGGACATTAAATCCCTAATGGCTCACAACATGAGAGGAGTATTGGTAGTGTGCTACTTGTGAACTCAGCTTCAATGAAGGACTTGGTTGTCAAATTAGGCTTTAATGACATAAGAGGTCTAAAAAGGCTCTCGCCCTAGTGTTTTATTCCATTCCTCTTCCGCCCTGTGCTCCGATGCTTAGGCTATCCCAATTTCCAGAATTACCTCTCTCTTTAACACTTTTTTGTGCACCAAGGACCTCCTCCCCGACTTCGACACCCTCCATTTTCCTTCCACTCTCAGTGACCTCAAACACTCTATCACCATCTTCGTCTCATCCGACTCCCCTTAGCACCTTCCATCAAGGTCCATTCTTGCAACCTTGCACCTCCATTCTCCCCCAACATGCTTCAGGAGAGAGGAAAATCCAAGAGGGGTGCTCATTATTACAACACCCTCTCGAGTCTCAATAGGCTCACCCCTTGATTCAGGTGGATATTGGTGGCCACCCACCTTTTGCGACTGGCTCAAAACAGTTTTCTAACAATTTTGGCAATTTACTACTTTTAGCAGGTTTTAACTTTCGGGGCCATTATGAGGCATCATTGATCTTGCAAAATGAATCTCCTTGGTGATACATTTCCAACGAGCTATCATACGCCTAAAACGGATATCGTATGCAAAAGTTACGACCCCACGAAGTTGATGTACTAACTTACCCAAACGGGGCCCACATGACTTTTGCCGCTTCATCTCCTAGGGTTAGGTTTTTGGATGTCTAGGACTTTTGGCATTCCTTTTTATTGTAAAAAGGCCTCTAGAGCCTCATTGTAATAATCTTCTTGCAAATGCGAGTAGCCGTCACATCTCTTCTCAAAGATAAGCTACCACCATTCTAACGAGTTTTTCACTCTATATTTTTACAGTCTCTGTACATTTCTTTGATTAATAGAAATTGTGTATTACTGTATATCTGTATTTATAGTTTCATCTCTGATACATTTCTGTTATATTATTGAATATCTGCAATATCTCTGTGCATTTCTTTATTATATCTCCGCTTTCATTTCGTGTCGAAAATAATCTAGATCACCCCTTCTCAACAAGGTCTCATTTCTCATTTTGCAATCCCTTGACACACTTACCAAAGGACGCAAGAGGCTCCTCAGTTGGCTCCTCTCCAGTTCCACAACATCATCTCGGTTAAAGAGAAAGCATCCTCCTCTAGTGCTCACTTCCATTTTTATGTCCCTCCTCTGATCCATGGCGTGAACTTGGTAAATGAGGAGGTTCCATCTTTCGGTGCGTGCCCTCCTCTGGCCACCAATCTCCTGCGCCTCTCCCCCCCCCACAATTGTCAATCCAGGTGACCCCCACTACCGTAACAAAAGTTTCATGGTGGAGTAGGAAATCCACCCAAGCTAGCAACTCACAACTGGCAGACAACATAGTGGCAGCCAACGAAACCACTGCAGAGGTAGCTAGTAAGGAAGAGGAGGAAGAGAAACCTCCACATTTCTCCAATCGTCTTATGGAGGAGCACCTTCAACTCCTACTCAAAATTAGGCAGAAGCACGATGAGCAGATGCATTCTGAGAGCATCCTTTGTCAAAGGATGGACATATTTTTTGATGCCTTAATGGATTCTCTTGTGTGCGCCAGATGCCCTACATGCGGACAACGGTTCACCCCGAAATACACAATTCATGGACAACCCGGCTCAACTACAAAATGAAGTTTCTAGGTTTTAGTTTTTTTCCTATTCTAATTGCAGGATTGATGATCTAGCTCACCACAGCAACAATATAGATGATCGTGCATTTTTTTCTTATTACTTTTATGTAGTTATGATTATATCATATTTTCCTACAGCTGGTCGTAATGATAGGTTGCAGAACATGGTTCAAATTTTTTTTTCATAGAAAAAGACTGCAATTTTTTGTGTAAACCTTTTTGCTACACCAATACTAGTACTCAAGACAATGTGTCAATCTATGAACATCATGATCCCTTTCCCATTACCGACAGAATAGGTGACTCATAGATATCATCATAAAACATACATATGTCATTAATATAAGGTTCCACTTTTTATTAAAAAAATAAATTTGTAATTTTCTTCAATGAATGCAAAGTCATTGCTTTATCATTATATCTTTCCATTGTGTTCAAATGAATGTAAAAACATTTGTAGTTTTCTTCAATGAATGCAAAGTCATTGCTTTATGCTTATATTTTTTTCATTTTGTTTAGATGAAGGTAAATTCATTCTCTATATAGAAAAGTTGTTTTCTACTTGCTTATTAAAATTTGAAAATATATAATTAATAAAGAAAAGCTATGGATAGTTATATTAGTGATATAAATTTTATTTAAAATTATTTATGTATAAATAATTTATAAAATATAATTGATTAAAAAGAAAGGGGATGATATTTATATTAACGATATCGTTGTTAATTAAAATTATTTATGCACAACCAATTTAGACATACTTATATAAAATAAACAAAAAGACCTTTAATACCTACACTAATATTTATAGGTAGCAAGATTGTTAAACATTGAATGATAAATGAATATAGGTATTAATATTTATAGGTAGCAAGATTGTTAAATATTGAATTATAAAATAAACAAAAAGACCTTTAATACCTACACTAATATTTATAGGTAGCAAGATTGTTAAACATTGAATGATAAATGAATATAGGTATTAATATTTATAGGTAGCAAGATTGTTAAATATTGAATGATAGATGAATATGAATATATTGGATTTGTGTTTTGAAATTCAACACATGGTTAGCTATCCCATGATGTTAGATTGATAAGAAAAAAATGTATAGTGGTCATTGAAAGGCTCTTCACAACACTAAAGGAACCCTACTTTATTTGCAATTTTTAATGTATGATTCACAAAATTATATATTATTATTATTATGTAAAAAAAAAAATTCTATGCACTTATTGAAATTTCAACACATGGTTTACTACCCAATAATGTTCAATTTCCGACACTAGTTGCAACATTGAGTATACTAATAATGAAGGAATGCACACAAAATATATTTTTTCTTGAATTATTGTATATGCTTACCTACCTCATGATCTCCAATTATAGCAACAATTACAATCATTATATGTTATATATGATCATTTGAAATGACCTTCACCAATCATTATATGTTATATACTGTCATTTGAAATGACCTTCACCTTACTTGTAAGGATTAACAACTTCCCCTATTTTTATTCTCTCTACGTTATTGAAGGATGAATATGCATAAATTAGATTGTATCATTGAATTTAAACACTAGATAGATATCCATTGGGTTCTAGTTCTAGAACAAATAAGAGAAATTATAATTTGTTTAATGACCATTTTAAGTCCCTTCACCTTCCCTACAACATATAACAACTTAATTGTTAATGCTAAGATTAACATCTTCACATTACAAACATAATTTTTATGGTAGAAATTTATCCAAGGTCAAGTGTAGACTTAAACCGAGTCATCCATATCTCTATCAAGCATTTCCAAAGGACTAGGATACCTACCACTTTCCTAGGTAGGTGAATACACTTAGCATCTTGTTTATTGTTCATTGTAGCTCCTTCACCTAGAACACCAACCATCTTGCCATATATGTATTGTGTGTATATTATGAACAGATGAATAAGAATAGCTTGTATCTAGTTGTTGGATTTCAACAGATGATTAGCTACCCATGTGATATCCAATTCTAATAACAAGTAGTTCAATTCTAATATGTGTAGTGTAAATTTCAAGTCATTCACCTTACCTACAATACTTAACAACCTCCCCTTCTTTTATTTTTTATATAGTACCAATAGATGAATCCTCATAGATTGGCTTCATTCCGTGTATTTCAAGGCATGGTTAGATAATTGATGATGTCTAGTTATAGAATGAATTATGTCGGATAAGTTATTTATTGATGATTTCAATGCATTTCACCTTACTTAATTTTCTTAATAGTTTCCCTATTTTTGTTCTATCTATGTTTTAAATGAACAAATATGCAAATCTTAAATTCAATCCTAGTATTTGAACACATGATAAACTATGCAATGATGTCAAGTTATGTCAATAATTACAACGATTAAAAGTTGTATAGTGTCTATTGGAAGGCCTTTCATCTTATTTGAAATACAAAACAATCCTACCTATTTTTATTATGTCTATGTTACAAATGGAAGAATATGGGAAAAATGAATCATGTACTTGAATACTAGTACATGGTTTGATGCCTAATGACGTTTGGTTATAACATGAATTAGAGGATTCATAAATTTTATACTCACCATTGAAAATAATTTCACCTTACCTTAACACTTAAAAAATTACCATATTTTTATTTGGTCTATGATACAAATGAATGAATATGCACATATTGGATTGGGTTCTCAAATTTCAATGGATGGCTAACTCCCCCAATCGAGTTTTCGGGTTACTCTAGGAGTTTTTTCACCTAGAAATGATAGTATTAAGCATCCTATTTCTTTAGAAATGGTTTATAGACATATGGATGGCTCAATTTGAGTGTATTCTTGACCTTGAATAGAGTTCTAAAATAGATCACTTAACCAATAGTTTATTGTTTTAATTGGCATGATAACTAACCCATTAGTTTCACATAACAACATAGTCATTTTATTTATCATGAAAGGTTCTTACCTAGGAGGAGAAGAGATAGGCGCTTCGAAGAGATAACTTATCCTTATAATCATACGACCATGCAACATACAACCTGGAGGTTGGATGCCTGAGTAGAAAAATCATGGACTAAGTGTCATACTTTATGGGGTTTAGTTATTCCCCGATACGTATGTTGAGGAGAAACATTGGAGCATAGGAATTTCCTTAGCACATTTTTTGAATAGCGTTGGTCAAAATATGAGATGTGGCACATTGTTAGAAGGGGATTACCTTGCATGAGAATACTTGGATCTAATGAAGCACCATGTAAAGGGGGGCATTGAGATAAATACTCATTATACAGTGTACCATCCTAGAGGATTGACATTGAACCTGAGGAGGATCATGATTGGAAGGTGTACCACCTTTGGGTTGCATAAAATACTAACGAGATGATCGTCATTGTTTTATTTTAGAGTGTTTTGTGTGGGGTTTCCTTGTCGACATAACTCTATGTTTAATTGAGTGGAATTGTTCCATGTTTCATGTTCCTCTCCCTCACCTATAAATAGGAAAGACTGGAATTGTTATTAATCACTATTTATATACTCATTGTTGTACCTTTGTGATTTTTTTGGAAAAGTCCTAGTGCTTATGACACAAATATAGAGGAGAGATAAAGATCGATGATAACACTTGGTATTTGTTACAGAGCTTACTCTTGCAAAATGTAGGAGGATGATATATATTATGTCATGAAATAAATCCATATAGAAGAGAATAGTTCTTGAGGAGCTTTCCTTATTGATTTGATAATGAAAAAGGTTTGTGTATACTAATTTGCAAGTGGAAAATGTACGTGTCTTAGGAAATTTGATCAAGTTTGCAAGAACGTAAAATTAATGGGTTTTTACTTATAATGAATAGCATAAATAATGATAAACAACCATTAAAAGTAAGCACATAACACAAAAAAATGATAAAGGAGTTCACCCCTCTCTTGGGGTACATCTCTTGGTCCAACCTCCAATGGATAATTTTCATTATATGATCAAAATGATAATATCATGATTTACAATGCTCCTAATTCAAAATAGATGGCTTCAATGGCTCCAAAATGTCCATCAACCCCTGGCTAGGATCTTTCTGCACCTAGTTTGGCCAACAATTGAGAAAAATACACATCCTCGAAGTTATTTCCCAATAACTTGTTGTACCTAATCGCCAAAACAAACCTCTATGTGAATGAACCCAACTCTATGTGTTTTCACGTGCCTAAACCTGACACGTGCACCATTGTGAAATACAGGTGAAATTGTCGCACTGTTAGGACGTTAGCACCTTTCCTAGCGGATTTTGTGGTCACGTCACCCCATGTGGTTGAGCGCCGACCTAAAAATTTACACCTGTTGACGTGACCATTGGAACCCCATGCTATATTTCATGTGGCATGGTGTAGAGTTCCGTGACCGAGGGCTGGGGCTAAGCCTCAACACTTTCCTCACCAGAATGAACCCATATGCAAATTCAAAACAATATTTTTCCACTATAGTGTTAAGAACCACCCATAGGCAGCTTGGTAGCCCAGCCTCTACTATGACTCTTCCCATAGCCGGAGGTTGTAGGCTCAACCCTAGCAGAGCCCATACCAAATTTTACATTACAACAAGGGGATGCCACGTGGTGACCCCTAGCTGTTCCACGTGGCACCCTTTCATTCACCTCGAAACATGCTGTGTGTCAGACCACGATTTGTCCATCACAACACTTTCCATCTCAGCTGCCAAATCACCTACCATGTCATTTAATGTGGTCATATGGTCAACTTCCACGTGGCTTATACGAACTGTAGAGACTCTACAGTTATCCTTTTTTTTACTATTTGGGAAAATAGACATAACGTGTTATGTCTCACATACGAACTTTGTTTGAACCTGTTCACGTTGCATTGGGATATTGAGGACGATATATACCCAATAAATCCATTTTGAAGCAATTTCAAGCACTTTTATTTTTGAGCATTTTTTGATCCTTTGGATCACTCCTCCCCATTGGGAAGCTTTTGGACCTCCAAAAGACTATTTTCAGTCAATATGAAGATGAGGGTACAATTCCCTCAAATTTCCAACCTCAATACATTTATCTTTGCTTGGATTTATGCCTTTGATACCAACATGAAAGTACTCCACATTCCCTCGTTTTGAAGTTCTTATCCTTATGTTAAGGATTGTATCCTCATGCAATTTTGAAAGATATTCTGGCGAGAAATAATCTATGGAAGGAATATGAACATGCTCTCCTTGATCATCAATCAAAGGAGGCTCATATAATCTCAAATTCTCAACATTAACAAACTTGATAAATTTGCATATAAGGAGGCAAATCCAAATGGAAGGCATTGTTACCAATCTCTTCAAGAATCTTAAAAGGTCCATATCTAATTGGTTTCATCTTTTTACCTTCTTCGCTAAGCCTCTCTTTGCTAATGTAAATCCATAATTCATCCCCAAATTGGAAACTGTTATCAACACAATGCTTGTCATGTCTTGTCTTTTACTTGGCTTAGCTCTTTAGCAACTCTTATTGTACCATTTGATGCACCAACTAAATTTTTTCAATGAACTTCGTTCTCTATCAATGTCATAATGACCGTCAATAGAAATATCCTTCCCAAAGATGAAATATAAAGAAGATTTTGGAAAATAACCAAAACATGCCTCAAATGGAGATGTTTGAGTTGATGAATGCTTAGCCCGGTTATAAGCATGTTGAATGTAGTGTAGGTTCTCATCCCAAAAATTAGGATATTTTCCACAATAACCATGAATAATATGTACTATTGTGTTATTCACCACTTATGTTTAACAATCGATGTTTGGATGAAATGTTGCGCTCTTTTTCATGTTGTGTCCATGAGTTCCCATAAGATTGACCAAAAGATACAAATAAATCGAGAATATTGATCAGAAATAATGGATTTGGGCAACCCAAAATGTACCCAAACATGTTGAAAGAACATTTGTGTCATTTTTTCAAGTGTAACCTGCTTCTTACAAGGCATCAAAATGCACATTTTTCTGAAACGAGAAACCACAACATAAAGATAATTGTGATTCTTTTTAGACATAGGTAAACCTCCTACGAAGTCCATGGAAATGCATTCCCAAGGACGAGAAGGAACTGGAAGTGGAGTATACAATCCTAACTTTATGTTTCTAGGCTTACTTGTAGCACATAAATAACATCCTCTTACATATCTTGACACACATTCATTCATTTTATGCCAATAACAATACCTTTGCAAATTAGCCATCGTCTTTCCTACACCAAAGTTGCCAGCAATAAGAGGATAATGTTCTTCTCTTATGATGTTGACTCTTTCTCCCTATGGAATACACATATTTCCAAGATGATACAAAACTTTCACATGTATATGGTAATCCAATTCCTCAACTTTGTTATAATGACAAAAAGTTTCATAAACCTCTTTAGAATCAACATCTAAAGCCTATTGCTCAACATAGCTCTCATGCATGGTAGAATTATGCTTAAGAATAACTGAAGCACCAACAATATGCCTAGAAAGAATATCATAAACTTTGTTATAAATGTCTTTCTTATACCAGATAACCAAGTGGAATTGTTGTATGAAACCCATCGATCTAAAGTGCCTTGCTTGTTGTAGCTTTGTTTGTGATTGCAAGTATTGCAATGGTTGATGATCTGTGTGAATAATAGATTCTTTTCCCAACAAATAATGTTCCCATTTTTTCACACTTTGGACCAATGCATACAAATCCTTGTCATATCTAGGATAATTAATAACAAAACCATTAAAAGTTTCAGAATGAAAACATATGGCATTACCATGTTGCAACATAACTGCTCTAATTGCATAGTTAATTACATCTATTAGTATCTCAAATGGATGTCTCAAATCAGGAAGGGAAATAACTAGAGTTGAACTAATCTTCTCCTTCAATGCATCAATTTTTTTTTTTCTTTCCTCCTCATTGGAAAACTTGTTTGATGCTTGTCACTACATGTAATGGAGTTGCAATTGAATAGAAGTTAGGAATAAACTTTTTCCAATACTAGGTTGTTCCCAAAAATCTTCTTACCTATCATACATTATTGGGCTTCGGCCAATCCAAAATGAATTTGACCTTGGAAGGATCTATTCTCAGTTCTCCTCCTCCAACAATTTGTCCCGAGTAAACAAGTGAGGTCTTTCCAAACTCACATTTAGACATCTTTAAAAACATTTTTTCTTTCTTCAAGACATCTAAAACTTTCTTCATAGGCCTAACATTCTCTTCACGAGATTTTCTAAATATCAAAATTTCATACAAATAGAAAATTATTCAACATCAAGAAAAGGCCTTAAAATACCATTCATAACTCTCATGAACGTTGCAAGAGCACTACAAAGCCCAAATGTCATAACCATCCATTCAAACAAACCTTGTTTTTTTTTTTAAAGTTGTCTTTCATGTGTCTCCTTCAACAATCCTAATATGATGATATCCACTTCTCAAATACAACTTAGTAAAATACTTATCTTTCAATTGATCAATCAAATAATCAATTCTAGTAAGAGGATACTAATTGTTTACTGTAATCTTCTTCAAGGATTTGAAATCTACACACATCTTCCATGTACCACATTTCTTTGGTACTAAAACAATTGGTGACCGACATGGTGATGTGCTTGGCATGATAACCCCTTTTTCAAGCAACTCTTGGATATTTTTTTTTAATTTCAACATTCTCCATGACTAACATCATGTACATACCAATGTTTGGAAGAGGACAATCCTTGTACAATTGAATATTATGTTGGATACCTCTTTCAAGAGGAAATCCTTTTGGTTCATGAAACATCTCATCATATTGGTTAAAAACCTCATATAAATCATATTTTAACTTTGCATTACAACCTTGGAAATCTTCTTTTTCAACATTGTCTTTGGGTTTGATCATCAAGAGTAGAAAGTTCTTACTAGCATTGACTTGTCTCTTAATTTTTCTACCATTTACAAGTGACAAATCTAACTTATTTGTATGTGGTCTAAAAATGTACTCAACTCCATTTTTAAACAAATCATATTTATTCTCATAATGATGAAAGATGACTCTCCTATCATATAAATATGGGCTTCCCAACACAATACCTCAAATATCCAATGGAATAACATCAAGCTCTACCTCTAATCTATAATGTTTGCAGTGATTGAAAATCTAAGTTTACATCTTCTTGTCACATGCAATTTGGCATTGTCACATATCCATCCCAGAGGATATGGTTTAGGATCAGGAGTAGTTTCCAACTGAAATTTTTTGAGTGTGTCTTCAGAAATGAGGTTTGCTTGAGATCTAGTATCAAATAGAGTATCTATATTGGTATGCTTTAAAATTACCCTTATGTGGAAAATATCTATTCTTTCTTTTTCATGTTGAGTTTCATTGAGGATACTACTTGAAAACTAGTACTGGAAATATATTCCTTACCTTGAACACCCATGGCTATGATTTTTGTTTCATATCTTGAATTAGATCCTAAATCATGTTGTGTAGTTGCAACAGTCTTTGGTTTAGTTTTGTTGTTGAACTTTTTGGGTCTCACTTCAAGATGAATTTTCCAACAGTGATGTTCATCATGGCCATCTTTGAACAATGTTTACATGAGATTTTTATCCCTCTTTCTTGACTGAAGCATTCATCTTTCCATTTCCTTTGAATTTCCTCTTTCCTTTGTCTCCATTAAAAAATATCTTATTTTTTCCCTCTTGAGGAGAATTCTTCCCTATTGTTCCCAAATGTGTTTCCTGTACACAAACTTCATCTATATTTGTAGGGTTAAACATGATAATTTTTTGTCTCAAATAGCTATGAAATCCTCTAGTGTATTTGAGTAAAGTTTCTTGAGAAGATAAATCTATACCCAAAATCAAATCTCTTCTTCTAAATTATTGAGTGAAGCTTTGCATGCTTTGCCCCTTATCTTGCCTAAAAATTTTCCAATCCATGATAGCTATCTTCATGTATGATAATGGATAAAATTTACTTTTAATTGCAACAATAAAATCATTCCAAGAGGATAAATGTTTACCATGCTTCTTCACGGCCTCTTGAGTTTTGGCTTCCCACCAAATGAGTGATGCACTTTCCAATCTAAGAGAAGCAAGTTGAATATTAGTTTCATCATATTGGATTCTTCTTTGTATCCTAGAATACACTTCAATTTGAAGAATCCAATTATCAAATTTCTCAGCATTTACCTCTCCATTGTACAAAGGAAATTCAAACTTAATATCAAACTTAAGCAAAGGAGTTTGTGGAGGAATTTTACCATGTTCTTTTGGAGAATTTAGAGATGGTTGTGAAATGATAGAAAAAGTGAAAGATGCAGGTGAAGGAGGTGGAGTGTCACCATTCCCTCCATTTCCTTTTGGAGTTTTATCACCACTATCTTCATTACCTCTTGGAGGATAGGAGCTTTCACCTTGCAACCTTGCATTTCTTTCTTCAAATAAACCTTTCACCATTTTTTTCATATGATAAAAGGATTTTCTGGAAGTTTCCTCTTCTCAAGTAGGAGTTTCATGACTCTCCTCATGAGCCAAACTTTGTCAATTCCTCCTTGAATCTTGAGGTCAATGAATGGATCTACAATTTGACCTTCTCCTCTTGTGATATTCATCCTTGTAAGAATCAGAAAGAAAAACACTTCAAAAACTTTGCTTTGATACCAAGTTGATATGAAAATCAAAAAGGTTTGTGTATACTAATTTGCAAGTGGAAAATGTATGTGTCTTAGTCAATTGGATCACGTTTGCAAGAACTTAAACTTAATGAGTTTTTACTTAAAATGAACAGCATAACAAGTCATAGACAACCATCAAAAGTAAGAACATAACACAACAAAATGATAAAGGATTTCACTCCTCTCTTGGCCTACATCTCCTGGTCCATCTTCCAATGGATCATTTTCAGTATATGCTCAAACTATTAAAATAAGTGTTTTATAATGCTCAAAATGCAAAATAGATGGCTTCAATGGCTCCAGAATGTCCAAAAACCCCTAGTCGGGCTCTTTGTGCCCCTGGTTTGGCCAAAAATTGAGAAAAATACACCTCCCCGATTTTCTTTCCCCATATCTTGTTGTACCTTCTTGCAAAAATGAACCTCTCTATGAATGAATTTGGATTTGTGTGTTTTCCCATGCCTAAACCTAACACATGCATCATTATGAAATTTGGGAAAAACTATCGCACCATTAGGACGTTAGCACATTTCCTGATGGAGTCTGTGGTAGCGTCGCCCCATGTGGTCGAGCACTAACCTAAAAATCCACACCTAGTGATGTGAACATTGGAACCCCATGGTAAAGGTCATATGGTTGGGGCTAAGCCCAACTATTTTCTTTCCAGAATGAACCCATATGCAAATTCAAAACCATATTTTTCCACTATATTGTTAAGAACGACCTATAGGTGGGATGGTAGCCCAACCTATGACCACACCCAGAGGCTGCGAGATTGACTCGGGCGGAGCCCATACCAAATTTTACACTACAGCAAGGGGGTGCCACGTGGAAGCCCCTGGCTGGGCCACGTGGCACCCTTTCATTCGCCACAAAACATTCCATGTGTAAGACCAATATTTTACCACCACACCACTTGCCAACTTAGGTTTCAAATCACCTTCCACATCACCTATCCACAACATCCCGTATGGTCATATGATTAGCTTCCACATGGCTTGTACGAACTGTGCAATCAACATTTTTTTGTCTTCTTGGGAAAAAAAAATAGAATGTGATATATCTCTCATACAAAATCTGTTTGAGCCTATTCAAGTTGTGTTGGGATCGTGAGGACAAGGTCTACATAATGAATCCATTTTAGAGCAATTTTGAGAGCTTTGATTTTTGAGCAATTTTTGATCCCGTCAATCACTTATTTCCTTGAGTTCTTCATTCTTTGTCATGTGTTTTAGATGGTTTTAGATGGTAGCAATAGGGTTCTAACCCTGAAGAAGAAATTTATTTCTTTGGGTGATATTGTACTCTTATTCTTATGTGATTCATGGATACTAGGTAAATACCATGTATTGTTAGATGATAAGCCTTACTTGATGAGTAGAGGAATCATGACATTAGTGTGATACCATGCTTGGACAAATAATTGTGATAAATTCAACTTCTTTGTATGTGCTCTAAAAATGTACTCAACTCCATTTTTAAACAAATCATATTTGTTCTCATAACGATGAAATATGGCTCACCTATCATATAAATACGAGCTTCCCAACACAATACCACAAATATCCAATGGAATAAAATCAAGCTCTACCTCCCATCTATAATGTTTGCAGTGATGGAAAATCTAAGTTTACATATTCTTGTCACATGCAATTTGGGATTGTCACATGTCCATCCTAGATGATATGGTTTAGGATCAGGAGTAGTTTCTAAATGCAATTTCTTGAGTGTGTCTTCATAAATGAGGTTTCTTGAGATCCAATATCAAATAGAGTATCTATATTGGTATGATTTGAAATTACCCTGATGTGGAAAATCTCTATTATTTCTTTTTCATGTTGAGTTTCATTGAGGATACTACTTGAAAACTAGTAGTGAAAATAGATTCCTTACCTCAAAAACCCATGGCTATGATTTGTGTTTCATATCCCGAATCAGATCCTAAATCATGTTGTGTAGTTGCAACAGTCTTTGGTTTAGTTTTTTTGTTGAACTTTTTGGGTCTCACTTCAAGATGAAGTTTCCAATAGTGCTCTTCATCATGGCCATCTTTTGAACAATGTTTACATGATATTTTTTATCCATCTTTCTTGACTGAAGCATTCGTATTTCCATTTCCTTTGAATTTCCTCTTTCATTTGTCTCCATTAAAAAATATCTTGTTGTTTCCCTCTTGAGGAGCATTCTTCTCTATTGTTCCCAAATGTGTTTCCTATACACAAACTTCATATATATTTGTAGGTTTAAAGATGATAATTTTGTGTCTCAAATAGATATGAAATCCTCCAATGTATTTGAGTAAAGTTTCTTGAGAAGATAAATATATACCCAAAATCAAAGATATTCTTCTAAATTATTGAGTGTAGCTTTCCAAACTTTTCCCCTTATCTTGCCTAAATTTTTTCCAATCCATGATAGATTTCTTCATGTATGCTAATGGATAAAATTTCCTTTTAATTGCAACAATATAATCATTCCAAGAGGATAAAAGTTTACCGTGCTTCTTCATGTCCTCTTGAGTTTTGGCTTCCCACCAAATGAGTGATGCACTTTCGAATATAATAGAAGCAAGTTGAATATTAGTTTCATCATCTTGGATTCTTTTCATCCTACAATACACTTCAATTTGACGAATCCAATTATCAAATTTATCAACATTTACCTCTCCATTGTACATAGGCAATTTAAAATTAATATCAAACTTAAGCAAAGGAGTTTTTGTAGGAATTTTACCATTCTCTTTTGGGGAATTTTGAGGTGGTTGTTAAATGGTAGAAGAAGTGAAAGATGTTGGTGAAGGAGGTGCAGTACCACCATTCCCTCCATTTCCTTTTGGAGTTTTATCACCACTATCTTCATTACCTCTTGGAGGATAGGATCTTTCACCTTGCAACCTTGAATTTCTTTCTTGAAATAAAATTTTCACCATTTTTGTCATATCATAAAAGGATTTTCTGGATGTTTCCTCTTCTAAAGTGGGAGTTTCATGACTCTCCTCATGAGCCATACTTTGTTAATTCCTCCTTGAATCTTGAGGTGAATGTATGGTTGTACTTCTTAAAAGTTTAAAAATTGGATCTACAATTTGACCTTCTCCTCTTGTGAGATTCAATCTTGTAGGCATCAAAAAGAAAAACACTTCAAAAATATTTACTCTAATACCAACTTGATCTGAAAATGGAAAAGGTTTGTGGATGCTAATTTGCAAGTGGAAATTGTACGTGTCTTAGGAAATTGGATCAAGTTTGCAAGAACATAAAATTAATCAGTTTTTACTTAAAATGAACAACATAAACAGTCATAGATAACCATCAAAAGGAGTACATAACATAACAAAATTATAAAGGAGTTCACCCTTCTCTTGGCTTACATCCCCTGGTCCAGCTTCCAATGGACTATTTTCATTATATGTTGAATGTGTTAAAATTAGTGTTTTAAAATGCTCAAAATGAAAAATAGATGGATTCAATGGCTCCAGAATGTCCAAAAACCCCTAGTTGGGCTCTTCTTGCACTTGGTTTGGCCAAAAATTAAGAAAAATGTACCTCCTTGAAATTTTACACTACAAGGGGGTGCCAAATGGCAGTCGCTAGCTGGGCCACATGGAACCCTTTCATTCATGACAAAAAATTCCATTTGTAAGACAAGGATTTGTCCACCACACCACTTGCCAACTTAGGTTCCAAATCACCTGCCACATCACCTGTCCACATCAGCCTGTACGGTTGTACAGTCAACTTCCACATGGCATGTACGAAATGTACAATGAATATTTTTTTTTGTTTGGGAAAATAGACCAAATATGATATCTCTCTCATACAAACTCTGTTTGATCCTGTTCAAGTTGTGTGGCAATTGCAAGGATGAGGTTTATGCAATGAATCCATTTTCAAGCAATTTTGAATATTTTGATTTTTGAGCATTTTTTGATCCCCTCGATCAATTATTTCCTTGAGTTACTCATCCATTGTCATGTGGTGTAGATGGTGTGGCTCTTACTATGAAGAAATATAAGGTAGCAATAGGGTTCGAACCCTGAAGAAGAAATTTATTTCTTTGGGTGATATTGTACTCTTATTCTTGTGTGATTCATGGATACTAGGGAAATACCATGTATTGTTAGATGATAAGCCTTACTTGATGAGTGGAGGAATCATGACATTAGTTTGATACCATTCTTGAACAAATAATTGTGTACTTTACTCCTGGTATTCCATGGAGGTATTATTGCATCTCTTGATGAAATTGTTGAAGACGTAGGGTTTGAAGACTCAAAGCTTATCATGAGCATAAATAATTTGAAACTAGTGCTAAAGATATCTTGTAATCCTTGAAATTGTGTGATTCAAATTTCCTAGGGTTTGTAAAAACTAATAAAGATATTAGGGAAAGTGTGGAGGCCTTCATCAGGGTGAATTTTTTTTCTTACAGACATTGTGTGAGGAAAGTTTCATGAAAGATCAAGGAATGACTTGTTATTATGGATCCTTTCATGTGGTAAGAAATATTGGTGGGATGCCTTGCTAGGCCTTTGTTTTTCTCATTATGGTTTTCTATTGATGGTGGATTCCATATCTAAGGTTTGGAGAGAATTGGAGCATCATATCTTGTGATAAGCTTAACATACTATCTTCTACCACCTTTTGGATATTGTAAGGACCCCTTCTCTATGACTACAAGCGAAACAAAAGTATAATTAATTTTTTTTTTTGTTTTCTTGTTTTTGTGTGTGATAGGAAAGATGGTGACAACAACAACAGTTAACCACAAAATTGATGATGAACATAAGAACGCAGTCCAGGCAACATGCTACTATGACTCCTTGCACTAGAGCAAGAGAAACTGGGCGAAACATGTGTAGAAAACAAGGAGAAAATGACTACCCGCCCTACGCAAACATGAGCACACCTATAAGCTAAGGGAAAAAATCCCTATCCCAACTCAACATGATATAAGAACAAAGACTAGAACCTCAAGGAGCGCGATACAAACACCTTAAGGTGTTCAACCCATGTGCCAATAAAAACTTGCAATGCTCGACAACACTCACACAGAACGCACCAACTCCGGCCAAGTTCTCATTTTCCGCTATCCCATAGGGAATGAAATGATCCCCTCATTAGGAATCATGTCATTTCTAGGTGATAGATGTGTCAATAACCCTGGCGTAAACAAGATCTATCTGGACCGAGGAATCTAGATAATTCGACGCGTTAGGAGTCAAATATCGATAAGAAAACCACACCCAAACCCCAACAACAGGTCTACGAAATGCTCGAGAACGAAAAAAAGGTATAGCACAAGACAATACACAATATCCTCAATGACCCAACCATTCATCCAGACTAAATTAGTCAATAGTTACAATTGTTTTGACATTGATTATCCATCTAAATTTAGCAAGTCTAAATTATAAATTAGTTTTTAACTTACCATCTGATTAACCTTAAATACAAATCCAGTCGAGCATTCTACCTTACACCTCAGCCATTCATTTCAATCTAAATAGTATCAACTGCGAATCAATTAGGCAAATTTGCATTATAATTAAATCATTAAATTCAATCTAATTAACATTAAATTTGCATCAATTCGACAAGTCTTCTTTAATCAATATTGAACCAAATTGGCGAGTCTAAATTAAATTAAATTAAGAACTTTCCATGAAAGAAGTAAGGTTGTCTAGTCAATCAAGGTTGTCTATTGAGTTGAAGGTTGTCTAAACCAATTAAAGATGGTTATCTATGTTTAAGGTTGTTTAAACGTGAAAGGTAGTTCTATTCAATTAAAATCTTTCCATGACTAAGCTGGAGGTTTGGGAAGGCTATCATCTAGCCACTAAAAGGGAGTTGTCATTTATAAATAAGGAAAAAAAATTGTACATACACACCAAATAGGATTTTCACTGTTTTCATTAATAAATAATGCAATCGTTGTGAAAAATGCACCAGAAGGAAGCTATATTGCCGTCAACATTAAAAGGAAAATTGTTGTGCGAAAATGCACGAGAATGAAACCACATCATCGTCGTCATTTAAAAGGAAAATCTCTCTACAAAATTCACTAGAATGGAAACTACATTGCTATCATTTAATATATAATCAAAATTGTTGTGCAAATATGCCACAAGGGAATTTACATTGCTATCATTTAATATATGAGAAAAATCATCATGCAAACATGCCAGAAGGAAATTTATATTTGTCATCATTCATATATCAGAAAAATCATTGTGCAAACATGCCAGAAGGGAATCTACATTTCTATCATCTAATATATACACAAAATTGTTGTGCAGACATGCCATAAGGAAGTTTACATTGCTATCATTTAATATATGAGAAAAATTGTTGTCCAAACATGCCAGAAGGAAATTTACATTTGCCATCATTCATATATAAGAAAAATCATTGTGTAAACATACCAAAAGGGAATTTACATTACTATCATTTAATATATAAGAAAAATAATTGTGCAAACATGCCAGAAGGAAATTTACATTTTCCATCATTCATATATAAGAAAAAGAACTATGTAAGAAGGGTCGATCATAGTCACAACCAGTGGTCAACAACACAGTCCTAAAATGCATGGTTTTGTTGGGTATGTGTTATATTCTCTGCATATGTGTGTGTGTGGGTGAGAAATATACAACAACTGTGTCTGGCCCCCCCTGGTTACGCGTAGAATTCGACAACAGGTGATAGCCCAGGGCAGCGCCCCGAAATTTGTTTTTGGCCGGTTTTTGCTATTTTTAGCAGATTTGTAAATTAATCCCGAATTAAGGGATTAGTTTTTTGGTATTTACGGAATACGTAAAAACATTGTATATATTGTATGGTGAATGGTGAAATTCGATATAATGAAAATAAGAAAGGTTTTCCCGGTTGAGGGTTTCTGGTATAAAATCTGTGTACTCTGTGTATGAGCCATTGATTAATTTTTGTATTGCTTAAGAATCTATATGCATTGATTTACTTCACAGGTTTAAAACTTACATGTGGTATCAGAGCTCGTTTTGGCTTCAGAGGGACACCTTTGTTGTTGAGGGTTTGGCTCGGTCTTGATACATCAAGTTTATCTTGGGTCTATGATAAACCTGGGTTTAGTGGGAGATTTTGCAGTGGAGATTCGAGTAAATAAAGAGGAA
>ML808472.1:4597-16935 GCA_009831015.1 Picea engelmannii
AAAATCAAATCCTCTTGATAGACTTGCTAGAGTCTCCAAGCTACTGTTCGAGCTAAGTCCTTCACACAATTCTTTCACCAATTCTCCAATGAATCTTGGTTAACCTTTTCCATGAGAATTCCCTCAATATATAGGAGAGAATGAGATGGTTACTTGGATAAGAATGATCACACAATATCAGGGAATCTAGTACAAGGATAACCATTCGAATGCCAACCCATTCTTCTAGAAGATTCCCTTCTAGAAACATCGAGAATTCATCTTTTTCCAAGCTTTAGAACGAGTTCGCACCCTAGCTATTCAACACAGAGCGAGAAGTTTGCACCCTGGCTTAAGGAAGCCTATGAGAATGGGTCATTCTTGCACCCTAATATATTAGCAGCCTGCGAACATTCTTCAAAAGTGAGTTTTCTGGGAAGAGATGAAAGTAACTTTTCTCAGGAGAAAGTTCTTATGAAGATCCTGAGTACACCATCATTAATACACCATCATGATGACCAAAATCGTGGGTAAGACTGGGCTAAGGAGAAGCCTAAGAAACTTAGACTCTGAGTGAACAGAGTCTATCAAGCAGTCATATGACAAGAAAATCAATATAAACGAGACAAATCTAAGGGGAAAAACACTCCAAACCCCGAAAAAATAAGATTTTATCCCCAGTATGGTTGCCAATTCTGTTACGAGGAAAATCTCTCCATGGCTAGGGGTAAACCACAACAGATGGAAATGACTGCAGAAATCAACTCTAAATTCAGGTATGCTATATAAAAAAATATGCTAGCAAGAAAATATAAAAGGCCTACCTCATCCATACGTTTGATGAAGTCCACTGTTGAGTACTTGACTCAAAGCAATACACCTGCAACTTGTCCTCAACAACCAAGAAATGCAAGCATATGGTTATAATATATAATGTTAGCACATTCAATAGAACAATCCATCAACATTCATAACAAATACGCCCATGGAATAAAAATTCAAATATTTTCAAGATATTAATTGGATGAGAAAAGAGTATTTCTATTAAAATGTAATCATCAAATGTGAATGAATTACAAACTTCCGTGTTGGCATGGTTCAGAACCAAGAAACTAAGTTCCTTCCAGCTGGGCCTCCACCAAAGGCAAGCTCATATAAGAGAGACAATGAGGTTCTCAATCAAGTAGGGAAGAGCTTGGGGCCTGAACAATCTGTTCAGACTTAAAAGGACAAAGGGATGTAGACTCAATATGAAGTGAATAATTTCTCTAGAGTAACTTTTCTCTCAAAATTGAATTCTTCTCCTCTTTCCATAGCTCATATTTGGCCTATTTGTATCCTTCAAGTGGAACTTAAGGGTCGAGTTAGAACGTTTCTTGTATATGGAAGGTCAAGGATCATGGATCTCATCACGTGACATGGAAACCCAACACCATTTTTAATTTTGGGCACAAATCCCTGTAGTGGTGCAACCTGCATATACACATGTTGTACTCTAGTTAGGGCACGTATATGTGGAAAAATAATGTTTTCAGCTCTGGGATTTGAAAAAAGGGACTTCAAGTCTGCATTGGTAAATGGAAAAAGGCCTTCTGTGCAATATTTCATGGGGTGAGGCAAATCTTGCCATAACAGCTCCTAGGTTACATGGACCATCTCGGGAGAGAAGAAGGTCACACATCATCTTGGATTGGTACTCAGACCAAGAATATTCCTGGTCCGAGACCAGGATACTCTAGAATACATCTGGGGGCCCTATATCACAGCTAGGGTCTTAACCACCGAGGTACACAACCAAGGATCATTCCAAGCGCTAAGCAAGGATTCCATGGAACACATCCAGGGGCCCTAGAACACATCTAGATACTTATATAAACAAACTTCTTGGTCCCTCACCAAGAACCCCATGAATACAATGGGGGCCCAAATATGGTCTTTTTCCATGGCTCTAACTTCTTGGTCCTATACCAAGAACCCCAGGAGTGTACTGCAGGCCTTAGATCACAACTAGAGTCTTTGCCATCCTCCTGGATAATGGCTCTTGCAGCTACATTAATTTTAACATTTTGAGTTAGATATAATTTTTTCAAAGAAGAGAAATCATGCAAGTAGGTCTGATACTAGACCCTTCCATCTTAGGGAAGGCCATATATTCACAACAACAACCACAACTAGCCCGAAATTTTGATAAGAAATAGGCATTGAGTCTTAAACCTCACAGGGAACACACAACAAGTTCTAGTAATGGTTTAGCCATACAAAATTGTTTATCACCATTGGAAAAATGGAAGTTGGAGCTCCCCCTATCAACAAATAATGAAGGCATTTGATCCTTGATAGGGTAAAATTCGATCGAAGGTAACTCCGCACCATTTTTCCAGTGTATGGCTCTACAACAAACTCAAGAAAATGAATTCACAGACATAGGATTCCAGAATCAACAAGGCTGTATTTGTGAGAGGGGTCATCAATTCATTCTTCCATTCAGTCGACCTACAAAGCATTAATAATCATGCAACAAGAAGGGTGATATAGCAATTTTTGCAACAAAAAATGACCACTAAGAAAGAACCTAGCCTTTTCCACCCAATTTTCCATGAAGAATCTAGAATGAATGATATCATACATTGAATTTTGTAAAATTTATTAAATTATAAAAATTGTAATTGTAAGTCCAAATCTCCCTCTTCTTCTAGATGAAGAAGGGATTTGGGTGTGGGGGAGATGTTGGAGGGAATAGTCGACTCGGTCGACTAGACCCACTATTCAACCAAGTGTAATGTCAATCAACTATGAAAGTAAGTCGAATATGAAATGTAAGTCGACTAACCATTAGGTCAAGCCAAATGACTAGGGTAGTTAAAGAAGTTGTAACTACATGCTAATAGACCTAAGGTATAAATACACTAGAACATGAATATAAATGTGGTGTGATATTAATCATAATATCAATATAATTGTTGTTGGTCTTGTTGAAAACACACACTAACATTGAGAGGGGGGGGTGAATCAGTGTCTTGAACTTTTGACCACTTTTCACACTTTCATAGATTAACTAAATTAATTGAATAATATATATGCAATTCAATTAATTATTCATAAACATGTATAACACAAACTATATGAATTAGATAAAATATCATTCTTTTATTTATTTAACTTGAATGAATACATATAAAATCAATCCTTTAATATCTTCAACTTTAACTGAATATGAGAGATCCAACTCTCTGATAAAATACCCCACTTGTTGATATCAGATCCAACTGAGATGTGAGGAATCCAATTCTCATGACAAGACTAAGCTTGTAAACATGCACCAACCTGATAGACTGAACTTTCATTCAATCCAATATATATATATATATATATATATATATATATATATATATATCGACCAAGACACCTTTCTTCCCTTTGTATTCTTTTTCTTATATAGTCCTCCAAGGGGTGCCACTTTGAAACAATGTGTCCTTAGAATGAAACATTTCACCCCTTCATTAATTAACACAAATGGTTAATTGATTTTCATACAAAAAATTAGACATTGATTTCGTATGAATATTTTGGAGAGATGGAAACAAATTGTACAATTCTATGACACAGGTTTTGTGCAGAACATGCCTAATTAGTTGACATGTGAGAAATTTCCCCAGAACGTGTGCGAGGTGGCCGATACAAGTGGTTATTTGAAAGAAACTTGCCCAGATTTTCCTTTCGTTGTTGGATGCCAGATCGACTTCAGTACATTTTACCTTTTCATAAATGGACCTCTATATATTTCCTTTGTTGATGAGTAGTTAAACTCAACTTGTAAACATTTTACTTGATGGTGGTTATTAAAATTGGTTCCCTCTCAGCTGCAGTTTACTAAATATTTGACTTGGTCTCACCCTTTTTCGTATTTTCTTCCTTATTCAACCGACAAACATTTTTTTGGTCAACTCAACTAGGAGAAATTTCGACTTGAGTATTTCACTTCTAATTGACCAAAATTGCTTCAGCCTCAACTCGACTTGTATTTTACCGATTTAATTTTGCTTCGACTTCTACCTTTAGGTTACTTATTTCTTGGACCAACTTGACTTAGGAGAAAATTGACTTGATAAATTCAAATTTGGTCGTTTCGACTTGCTTTGGCCGACTTGTATTTACCGACTCAATTTTCTTTCAAATTTGACCTTTAGGGTATTTTACTTCACTTCTGCTTGGATCGATCTGACTTAGAAGAAAAATCGACTTGAGTAATTCAACTTTGGTCATCCCGTCTTGATTTGGTTGACTTGTATTTCCTGACTCAATTTTCTTTGACTTCGACCTTCGAGGTGATTTACTTCACTTCTACTTGGACTGACTCGATTTAGAAGAAAACTGACTTGTGTAATTCGACTTTGGTGACTTATTTTGGCTGACTTGTATTTCCTGAATCAATTTTCCTTCGACTTCAACCTTCAAGGAAATTTAATTCACTTCTACTTGGATCGATCTTTGACTACTTATCTGACTTCGACCTTCGACTTCTTCGACCTCTTTTATTTCGACCTTCGATCTCTTTGCTTCAGCCTTCAAGTTTTGTAATTTCGACTTCTTCAATTTTTTACTGAGATGTTTATAATAAAATTCTTGATATCTACTACATTTTATTGAAATACTTGACTTTAATCCTTTCTCCTTGCATTTAGTTAGTTGACTTGACCCATTTAATTGTTTCGACTCCACTTAAGGTTTGACTTGTCGAGACAATTGTTTCCAACTCGACTAAAGGCTTGACTGGTCGAAACTTTTCTTGTTGAGACTTTTATACCAGACTTATTTATTTTGTGACTTGTATGGATCCATATTGGATTCTCCATTTACCCTTTTTGTCTAGACAATTTCTTTTTTTGTGCATGGATGTTAATAACACATTCCACCATAGACCATATTTTCACTAGGATGAGTGCATCACGTTCATACAATATATTAGTCAATATTATCTTTCTACTGATATTCAAGTCACCTTCATAAAATTATGTCCAATGTTGACAATGTTTGACATCAAGTCACCTTCATAACAATATGTCCAATATTGATAGTTCTTCTCAAACCAATCAATCAATGATACTTCACCTATCTATCAAGGTAGACTTCAATGACAATCAAATTTCCAACATGTCTCACCATTACTTATATTTCCATTCTCTTCTTCGATGTGTTCTTGTGTATATTTTTGTATAATGTTGTGTTGATGCTTGAATCTGTTAGGACCGAAATGACAACCTCACGAGGATGTAAATCCCCCTGCATTTTTATAGAGCTGGTAATCCTCTTTAGATTTTCTTGATATTTTTAAATATTCAAAATGTGGGACTTGACATAAGTCCATCGTAGTAATTCAAAGAAACATAAATATAGTGAGTAAATAAAAGGAAAATGTTTTTGTTTTCTTTTTTAAACAAAGTTCCTGAGAGAGGACCAAGAATCACACACATCACACATTTAAAATAAAGAAAATTTCGTCATATCCATCATAGTTTAAGATAAATATTTCTTTTCACATAAAACAAAAAGAGGATGATCCACATGCAGAAGAGAAATTTAATAGAGTGGATACATGGGTAGCTCAAATAAATATAATGATATATCAACCTCAAATACTTTATATTCTGAAAACAGGGTTACAAAGAAAAGTCGAGATTGTTCCCAAAGTAGTTCTCTTGAAATTTCCAAAAAATATATAATCTGTTACATATTTTTGAAAACATAAATGCATTTGTCTTAAATACTAGGATTGGGGCTCCCACATATCATTAAGAAAATAAATACAAGAAATAATCTTTTATAAAGAGGATGGTGGGTGGTGGAAAGATCAACAAGACATGGTAAGAAGAACAAAGGAGTTATCAGTCTTTAGTTGAACCTTTCTAGTGAAAGAGGTGGAATAACTCGATGAACGACTTAATAAAGAAAAGATGAATTTGATTAGCGCAAATTTATTATGATGGTCGCTCATGTATTCATTTGCTCACTGATGTCCTTTTATCATTTTCATCAACAGTTATAGGAACCGTCTCAATTGATTCTGGTCCTTAATTTTTTAGTTTATTGATAGCCCTCTTGAACCATTCCTCGATGTAACCTTTCATAGGTTCCACATTGATTTCATGCCGTATTTTAATATTGAATCACTCAACCTGCAAGTCTCGGAGATCAATGGAAATTCCATGTAGTCCTTTTTCAATATCCTTGTTTTTTACAGAGTAATCCACTATCCATTTATCTATGGCATTCTCATCATATACAATTATGCCATAGAATTTTTCAATTGAAAATCCTTTAAAAATCTCAACCTGGTCATTGAACTATTGTTTTGTTAGGACCAATGAGTTGGGGATCAACTTGGGATCTTGGATTTCGTTAGTGCTTCTGGATAGGTCCACCTCCATGAGCCTTTTGAATAGATCTTCTCTCCTTTTTATGGCTTGGATGCATGCCTGAAGGATGTTGTTCGAGTTCTTTATTTTCTATTTCCAGCAAGCATTCAATTGCTTGATCCGATTTGGAGAGGGAAGGTCCTCCTCTCTTCTCTTTATCTCTAAGATGTCGGTAACTTTAATACCAAATGGTACCACAATATCAAGGTATAAAACTTCTTCGTTTTTTAAGTTGGCCTGTAGATATTCAAGGAAGGCATGCACCCTCGATCCAAAAGAAATAATGCTCTTTGAAATTTCCCAGGCTTTCGTAATTAGTGCCATTCTTTTCTTGATATTATTCTCCACACAGCTCCTCACTGATGTGAGTAGGCTTGAGGATCCTTTTATTTTGGCTGCGGGCATGGCGAGTCCGACAATTGCCATGGGACTGGAAAAAAAATGGAAGATGCATCAAAGTCTCTTCTAGTTCCTTAATCCTTTCCTTTAACTATGTATTTTCTAGTTCGAGATTGACAATGGAATCATCCAATGCATCAACGATGGCTGTATGGATTCTTGAAACCTAGGAAGGCCGCATATCATTTATTTTAACCTCTGAACGATATTTCACCTTTTTATTCTTCGCATCACTCTTCTCAATAATTAATTTTTTAGATTCGTTGTTAAATACAACACTCTGAAATACAAATGATTCTTCTTCATTAAATATCTCATTCTCAACAATTTCCAATGACTGGTTCTGATGCGCCGCACCTCTTGGCCGGTCAATGTTAGGAAATATCTTCTTAATTTCAGCTTTGAGATCCATATCTTCGAGGGAGAATCTATTGATGTTACTTCTGACGCGATTCTCGTCTTCCTCTTGTACAATATTCTTCCTCTTATTCCTCAAAGGAAGTTTATGAGAGCTTTCAATTTTTCCTGGAGGGGGGTTCTTGTCTCCTCCTCCACCTGGACTATTGTTGATTAATTTTTTGGATGGGTGGGCCGTTGGAGCACTCCTTCGAGGTGTTGAAGTATTGGGAGTAAAAATTGGGGACTGTAAACTCTTCTCGCTGGGACATTTTCCTCTCTGTTTATACAATTCATTGGTGCTGAGTACCATCTCTAAGTCACCAGCAATGTGGGTAGGATTGCCCGGGTTATTATCTTCTTCTTCTCCTAGAATTGTATGGATAAATGAAATTCTAAAACCCACTGTTAACATATGTTCCACAAAGATTCCATTAGGGTCAAACCCTCTAATATTTTTAGTGTACTTGAGATTCAAGTTGTGGAAGTGGTTTGCGAATTAATTAATTTTGTTCATATTTTTGAATACAAAATCCCCAAATTTCCAAGGCAAAGGTATGAACTGATTTTTTCATTTTTAATGAAAAAAGTGCAGCCAAAAGTTATATTTCCTTGTGAATTCTGTGAAAAACGTTCCGTCAGATATATGACATGGAAGAAAGGAAGGATTTTCCTTAGAACCGAAAATCCTGATAATGTTGTAATATTCCATTTTCTCCAAAGTCCTCTTTTTGTCCATAAATTTATTGGTCTGAGCAGATATTCGTGGGGTATCCTTTCTGAAGAACAATTCTTTAAGAATGGAGACAAAGTCGTTAAAAACTTCATAAAAATGTACGAAAGCTTTGTGCGTCCATAATCTTGGTACCAAAAGGTCACGAGTTCAAATTCACAATTCACCTTCTTGCATATAGACAATCTAGGGAAATGGCAACGATGCACTATCGCAAAAACCAAATAAGAAGACATAAATAATTTCTTATCCTTTTTATACTGAGACAAATGGGAAGATATTTCAATTGAAATCAACTCCACCCAATCGAAAATGGCCTGCTCCTTAATAGTTAAATAGAATATATAAAGAATCATATGGGAAATGCTAGCCGTATTTTCTTGGCCCATAACTGTGGTAAATAACCAAGCAATTACCCAAAATGGGTTTTTGAACAAGCTGGCCTGCAATCTGGTAACATCTTCAAGGATGGTCACAGGATTCTCCAAGAACTTAGGTAAGAGATCAAGGCCATTGTCATGTTTTTTCAAGAAGTCTATGCAATCTTCACCTTTGAAGGTGAGTGTTGGCTCTGGAAGTCTCAACATTTTACGGAACACTTGAGGCGAAAGAGCGACGGGAGAATAGTATTGGAGTTGAATCATCTGCTAGTTTGGTATATATTTCTCAGTGCACCAGGAAAACAACTCCTTGTAGTCAAAAACTTCAGGAACACATCCTGCACGATCAATTCCGAACGTCCAAATTACTTTCTTCTGAGCAGAAGGGGATGAATAATAAGAGTACGCTCTAGACCACTGAAAGTTCTGGCCCTCTCGTCCAAAAATGTTCAAAGTATCTCTGCAGAACTGATGTCGAGCTGCTGCTTCCATAAATTGATGGGAGAATTCTTTTGATCCAGATAATATTTGGAATGAGAGCTTGAGAGATATAATATAATATTCCACAAATCATGCTTTAATGCGGTTTAATTAGAAATATCCTCGAGCCCTTCGCCTATTAATGAAAATACTTACAGTACCTGCATAATGAATTATTAGCATTAAACCATAATAAATGTGTATTGGTAAAAGTGTGAAGGTGGCAGGGACGGACGAGAGCAGATTGTTAATGTTTGGACAACATTGGGAAGACATTCTCTTAGAATAACAATTAATAATATAATTATTGATTATTAAATATCATATATAGTAAGTAAATGGTAACAATAAATAGTTATTCATTATTCAAGGGACACATCCTTTCATGGATGGTCACCATATGTTCCCTATATATGGAACACTCATCATTGTAATAATATATTTATTATATCTTATATGAAGAAAAACAACATGGTATCAGAGTAGGACTGGGCTGACTCCCTCATGGGAGGGCCCAGGTAAATATTAAAAAAAAATCAACTTGCAGAAGCAAAATAAGTACGAGATACTTGAACCAACGAAGTTTTAATTCTAAAGAGGACAACAACTAGTAAAGGCCTATATGCTGACTCTGAAAAATAGGTTATAGTCGACCCAGAATCGATGAAAATGCCTCCTCTTCCATCGGGTGGAATCTCAAAAGTGCCCTTCAGATAAGGGATTTATTTTCTCGCCACACCGATTACTTCAAGGCCGAGATAGTGTAAGGTTGGGAAATTCTTGTTTAGAATTATAGGGGTGACACTGAACTTACCATCTTCAAAGAAATTAGTGCTACCCAAGAATAAGGGTTGGTTCCTGAAGAATTATGCATGGATCCAAAAAAATAGGAGAACAAATTGTTAATAGAAGATCTAATCTGGGAAATAAGAGATAAAGGCCCCCCTCCCATACCAACTATACCATCAGATTGGGAAAATGATTTCCCTTGGTCATGCCCACATCCGAAAGAAATGCGCTGAAATGATGTAGTCCTTTCCTGAGATGAAAGAATAAATGTTTCATAAGCCAAGGTTCCATAGCTATAATAAGTATCTGTATACCCATAGTGGTATACATAGTTTTTCTGGGCATCACATCGGTTTCCCACGGCTAACCAAATATTTCTACCGTAAGAGGCCTTACTGTAGGACGAGGAGTGCCTGGGTTTATATAGTGAAGAAGGCTGACACTTGGTCCACATCAAAATTGTTTCCTATGTCTACTATTAAATGCAACGTTACTGGATTCAGGGATCCTATTTTTCACTTGCATCGAAAATAAACTGTCTACAACACTAACGGATTGTGAGAAATCTAGGCATTTTGGGTGATGAAATATTGTTGGAACCTGCGCAGTCTGTTGTGGCTTCGTTCAATATCTCGGTGCAGTTTCTTGGCATTTTAAAGGAGGGAGTCTCTACGTATGAGATCTACTCTAATGCTCTGATAATTTCTTGGTGGACCACTGGCAGGTGCCTTAATCTTCTCAGCCTTTTTTGCGTTGCTAGGGAAGTTTCCATTATATGAAAAAAATAAATAAAATAAGGTTAACATTGACCATTCAAGACACATATAATTGAAATTTTTTTTTAGGGTTTTTTGAAGTACCTGTGAGACAAGTCGGTTTAGATTTGTGTATGTGGGACATTCAATGTCCAAAGAACGATGAAACATGTTGTAAATTGTTTCATTATCGAGGAGACTAGCCACATCGGTGTGTTCCAGGAGAGAGTGGAGGATCCAGTTCCACAGAGAGCAATCCCAGAGGAGGGCAGTTGTTGACAGAGTAGAGAATCTACTCTCACTATTATTGCTTAGCAGTTACAGAGTCCCAAAGAAAGCAGTTGCAAAATCCTAGAGGGAGTAGCTACAGAGAGAATGGAGGACCTACTCTCAAAGAAAAGAGTTAGATAGTGCTTTGTAGTAAGCACCGTAATCCAACTTGTGATTTGAGAAGACTAATTTATAGAAAGGAAAGTGTACCAGTGTGGTACAGTTGGATATGTCTCAGGAGATGAAGAAATGCTGCAGAGATATACAATTATGACTAGGTAGAAATCACACCAGAGGGTGTTGCCTCAGCTTGAGATCAATCAATATTCATGGAATTAGACTTCTATAACACTCATTATTGTAGAGGTATGATATATCATAGCCAATTACGAAATTCATGGAAGCAGTGAGGCTTCAGAGGCTTCTCGCAGGATTTCATCCAAGACATGGTGCAAATGAAGAAGCAATGATTCATCACACAAACGAGAGATGGTGTAGACTTCATTGTGACGTGCCTCAGATGGTCAGATGGATGAACCAAGACATTGGTTTCACAAGAAAATCTCAACATGTCTTGTGAGACATTAAGTCCATGAGGGAACCTTGATATGTATTAGAGATTGGTTTCACGAGGAAAACTTTATATGTCAAATAAGGTCCAAGATGACATTCCCTTTCAGAGGGAGGAAATTGAGCCAATTGATCCCATTGATCTTGTAACTCCAGTTAATGTTTCCATAGATATTGAAGTAGGTCGGAAGATACTTTCATGGGCTCGTCATACTTTGCAGGAGGCAGAAGGACATGCAACTGCTCATGGTACCTTCTGAGAGAGAAAGATACCTCAAAGATATTTGTGCTATGCCGGAGCTATGAGCCACATCATTGATTCCAGGCCTTCCTTTTATGAGGAGACAACTAGTCATCCAATATGGAGAGATGTCAAGATAGAGGAGTATCAGTCCATTATGAAGAATGATGCGTGGGATATTGTTCTGAGACCGAAGGGGAAGTGTGTAGTGACTTCCAAATGGATCTATAAGATCAAACACATAGTTGACAGGAGCATTGAGAGGCACAAAATGATATTTGTTACTAGAGGATTCTGTTATATGGAGGGAATATATTATGATGAGACATTTGTTCCTGTTTCTCGATACACTTCTATCTGGATGATTATTTCCCTTGCATCATCCATGGGTTGAAGAGTACATCAGATGGATGTAAAGAAAAAATTTCTCAATGGAGAGATTGAGGAAGATGTATACACCGAGCACCCATATGGTTTCGTGATACATGAGAAGGAGTGTCATGTGTGCAGGTTGAACAAGGCCTTGTATGGACTCAAGAAAACACCTTGAGCTTGGTATGCAAGGATTAATGGACACCCGATGATTTTTGGGCTTCAGAAAAAGTGTTGTCGATCCCAAAATATACTACAAGATTGTTCATGGTGAGTCCCTAATTTTGGTCCTCTATGTTGATGATTTATTCCTCACCGATACAAAGAGACTTATTGTTGAATGAAAGTATGCATTGGCATCTAATTTTGAGATGAAGGACATAATATCATGCACTACTTCTTGGGACTAGAGGTGTGGCAAAGAAATAATGAGATATTCTTGAGTCAGGGGAAGTACATAGTTCATATATTGAAGAAGTTTGGGAAATTTAACTTGAAGCTCGTGGCTACACCAATGGTGACGAATCTGAAGAAGCTAAGTGTGTCTTCTTCCGATTATGA
>ML808472.1:24545-46453 GCA_009831015.1 Picea engelmannii
AAGAGTTGGTGGACGTAGCCCCAAGGTGGGGGTGAACGATGTAAATCTGTGTGTCATGATTTGTGCTGCTACTTACATGTGTTTTCCCTCTCTTGATAAGTGCTATGACATGTTTAGATAGATTTACTTATGCTTTGTGCTTATCAGATGTGTATAGAGGATAATTTTGATGTGTATGAAGTTTCTAAGTGCTTGGTCTACCAGATCCACTTTGTTGTATGCTCCTAAGTGATGAATCATCTTATATATAAGTATATACTGCAATGCTCTGTGTTATCTATGGAGTGAGATAAGGGTTGATTCTAGGTGAACTATTGATGCTAAGTTCTTTGTTAAGTGTGTAATCACAGATCTGGATCCCATCTAAGGTTGCAGACACCTGAGTCCTGCAACTACCCTTGCCTCTACCACGAGTGAGGCTTCATTTGATTCGTAGGTGTTGCCGAAAGGGCCAATAGTTAGGGTTTTGTTGGTGCGTTGTTGTACCGTTGAACCCTGGGTCTGCCCCTGTGCCAACAAATGGTTCTGTTGCTAGGACCTGGAACTGTGATTGCTAGGAACTAAGGAAGAAGAAGCTTTGTGCAAAGATTCGTCCTGAACTTGTGGAAACTCTGTGCGTAGATCTGTCGCTCTGGTGCACAGTACTCTACTCGAACTACGAAGCTTTGTGATGAAGAAAAGAAGCCAGATTTGAAGAAAAGAGGTAAGATCTGTAAGCTTTGTGCTCTTATAAAGGTAAGAATAATGAAATATTTTTAGATCTGGAAGCTTTGTGCTCAATAAGTGGAAATTTTTGTTTCTGAAGCATGAATTTAGGTATGCTTGATATATTTTGTCCTAGGTTTGATATGAATAGATCTGATAAAAATAATGAAATATATGTTATACCTATGCATAGAAAGAATGTTTGGACTAACGAGTGGATGCATAATCCTAGAAAGAAATTTTTGCAGGCTAGCCATTATGATCCTAGCGTGCAATACAGAAAAAGTTGGGGATCATTGAAGAGAAAGAGAGGATTAACTCTTTTTTACCGTTGCAGAAGACCAGGACATCTTGCTAAGGAATGCCCTAGGGGAAAACCTAGTGGCCTCTGTTGTAAGGCTATGGACCATGAAGTACTGGATTACCCTAGAATGATTTCTAGACTTGAAAAGATGAATATGGAGAAAGCAAACCATGAAGGAGATCAAGAAGCTAATGTTATAGAAGAACCCCAGAAAGAATTAGAGATTATGTTACTGAAATTGTAAGAAACCTTGAATGAACATAAAGATGCTAGTTTGTCAGAGATCTTCAAAGAAAAGGAGAAAATCGAAGTAAGAATAGGAGACTTCGACATTGACTGTGCTCTGGATGAGGAAACACAGATGAACATTATGACAGAAAGCACTTGGGAAACCATAGGAAGGCCTTCTATGGTTCCTTCACTAGGAAAAATAGGGTTGTTTAAAGGAAAAATGGTAACCCTATGTGGCAGGATTACCTAGATAGCTATGAGTACCCATGGAGCTTCGACAGAAGAAGAATTCAAAGTTATTAAATTTATTGAGGACTGTGCCCCATTTCTAGCTTTGTTAGGCAAGATTTGGATTGAAAAAGACCAGATCCGAAGAAAAGAAGAAAAGGAATCCCTAGAACAAAAGAAGAAAGAACTCATGGAATTTATGACTAGAAGGATCGCCTACTTGATGGAAGAACAAGAGAATCAATCTAAGCTATTGGACACCAAGGACTTGGACGTTGAAGCTATACGAGCATTAGAGGAACCATTGAATACTAAAATACCTAATCCATATGTTGAAGGAGTATTACCCTCGGATCCGAAGAAAGAATATCAGTAGTGCAAAGTGACTATGTCGAGGGAGGATAGGAATCAGAATGGGAAAACACCGACCGAGCTGAAGACTATCGGGAAGAAGGCCCGAAAATTAAGTAAGAAAAAGGTGAAGATTGAAAAGTTACAAAAGGTCCCAGGTGGAACACTATAGAAGGAAAAATCATAGGATTTGAACTTCGTCGAGATATCAGAACAACGACATATGGAACTTCGCCATGGTGGAGCAATCTAGCCATTGGACCGATATATCTGTTCGACTTTCAGCCTGAATGGATAGAAAAGCATTAAAGGATCACCGCTAGACCATTGGACCTCACCATAATGGACAGATCTACGATAATGGAAGCTTCATACTCATTGCAAGAAGACCGTTGATGAATTTCCTATTTAGCTCATTGCACCGTGCTCGAAGAACACTTTTGCCAACTAAAAATTCAAAGCCCACAGAACTAGTGATTGTATATAGTGATCATTTAAAGTAGTTTGTTCATCCTAGTGAAATATCTCAGATCATCATGCCTCGATTATCGTTTCCAAGTGCGTATGTCCGACGACATCACCACAGTTGAGGAATCCATCACAGAGGTACTTCTTGATTTAATGACTGAGAGAGTCATGTCGGAAAGAGGAATGTTCACCAGAGTCCAAGCATCATCGACGAGAGGAGTGCAAGCCTCCCCGTCGACTGCTCGAGTAGGAACATCTCGAGTAGGCACATAAAGGAGAACTAAGCATAAAGATGACATATCCAACGCGAAGTTAGTGCCATCCATCCTACCAGCTTACATATCCCCTCTGAGCGGTGCGATTAACAGGGACAGTGTCCCTAGAGACTTTGAATACACCCTAGTCACTGCATATCTACCGAAAGGAGTATGCACCTACCACGCAGATCAAGACAAGGTTACAACGTTGAAGTTTTGGGACTTCAACCTGGGGGATCGTAAGGTTTACATCATGTTCGCCCTGTATAAGTACTTGAAAAGAAATAAGGGAAAGAATTCAAAGACCGTCCCTCAGCAATGGATTATGAACCTCACACAGTCTACTTTTCTCAATGTTATGAAAATACCACACTTCGGCAGACACCAGGAGGTGAATGCTTGTGTAAAATTGCTGCTAGCAAGTTATCACGGAGGATACCTATGGTTAAATCGTCGCATAACTATTGATCCAATGTTGATCAATAGGATCACTGGGCTTAGCATGCAGGGCCCTGATCCCTAGGATTACTACCCTAGAAAGATCGCAGACCACACTCTTTCACATAAGATTAAAGAAGCTTATGGCAATGTCGAGAAGGGCGCGCGAGGCTACAAGGTAGCCTCTATCGAAAGTGGCGCAGTGCACCTTGCATGTCAACTTATTGCAGGAAAGCTAGTACGTAAGAATAGACCTACACAAGTATTAGGCTTTGTAGTTAACCTTGCAGGAAAATATGCAGAGGGACTACAGATGAACTGGGCAAAGTACCTGGTAAACTAGCTAGAGATTGACTGTAGAGAAGCCCAAGATCAGGGGCATGAATTCCATTTTAGATGGCTACTAATACTGATCGCTTTTGTTGCATGGGAGCTACCGGAAGGCGCAAGTTACCTTTCCAGACCTCGACCCCTTTGAGCCACTTGCCGCGAAGTTCAATACATTATGGTACTCGAATGACATGAACAAGAAATTGCAATCGAATGCTGTTTTCCATGCATATTATAACCAATTGAAAGCATCCATAGGGGTTTAAACTCACATAACCTCGAACACTTTACAAAGGTTCTAACCTCTGATAAAGTTCAACGTGGACCACCACTGTATATACCTAACTCCACACACCGATGAGCACTAGGAATAACTTTAGTTCTATTATAAGATGACAGAAGAAGACTCAGAAGAGATCACCAAGGAATGGTCGATGAACCTCCTTGTTGTATCAGATCCAATGGACATTTCAAACATCAACAACCTAGAAGCTGCACAGGACACACCTGGGCCTAGTAGGACAAAGAAGATGAAGAAGCCTGAAGAGGTTCAGGATGTAGATAGCAAATCTGTAAGGACGGATTCCGTCACACTAGATCAAGGAGGTAATGACGATGATATAGAGGAAGTCGAACAGAGACCGGAAGATGAAGTTGAAGTTATAAAGAATAGAAAAGGGTCACCTCCAAAGTCTCCCTCCTGGAAGAAATCGAAAGAAACTGTAACTAAGATGCATACCACGCTCACTTCAGATGACTTCAGTTTCCTCCTTGCAACTATGAATGAAGCCATAGAAGAGATAGTAGAAAAGAAGGAAGCAAAGTAGGAGCATATATATAACAGGATTGAAATTGGGCTCCAAGAAGTGCAACATGCACTCTAGTCTAGCCGCGCAATCTCTACTGCGCCTCTGCCAGAAGGAACAATAGAAGTGGGAGAAGAATCAATTCAACTCCACAATATTGCTGATACAGTCCAAGTACACCTTCGACACGCACAGGAAGAAAAAGCACAGGTTACTCAAGCCTTAGAGAAAGAACAAGATGAACTCATAGAACAATGTTGAGCCATGTAGCAAGAGAAGGATGCTCTCCAATCAAAATTTGAAGAAGATAGAGCGAAGATCCAAAAGGAGAAAGAGAAACTGCTCGTGAAGGAGATCGGGATGGAAGAAGCAGTTAAACGAGAATTCCTCTCCATCACTGACTTATAAAAAAAGAGAGAAGAACCCTTTGAACGTTAAATGATGAAGCTTGCTGAAGTTATTCAGCAGCTTCAGCAAAGGGTCATGGAATTAGAGCTTCAAACTATACCAAGTACCCCACAAGAAGTGCACGACCAACGAGAATTGAATGCTCAGAGTGCAGTCAAGAGGATTAAAACACTTGCTACAGAATGCAAATAGTTAAGTAGCAGAAGTGCGTAGATATATGAACAACTATCCGAAGACCCAGAGTTGAATAAATTAGAGTCCCAAATCCAGGAAGCAAAGAAACACGCAGATATAGTACATGCATAACTCAAGCTCCTGTCACCCATCGAGAGGATGAAGAGATCCCAGGAATAGCGCACCACCCAACAACTCATTCTTACCATGCAGAACAGAGTGATGGAAGTCACCCAGAAACTCCAGCCGAGCTAGGCGGCGACCTATGTACTGTTTGAAGAAATTGAAGGCCAAGGAATAGTACTAGAACAAGTAGTTTCTACAGTTGAGCAACAACTATAAGGACCTATCAGCGAAGCAGTTATTTAGGAATTCATTGAGAAAGAAGTAGTAGCACAAAGACAAGTCGAAGCAGCTCGAGCCAAGCTTGATACCTTTGAGGCAAAGTTATCCAGACCTGAGTGACTCGGGATGAGTCAGAGGTGAGTGTTGGGGGCCTATTGGCCCTTGACCAAGTTTTGAGGAACACTTGGTCATATTTGACCATTTTTTGGACTTCAACAACCTGTCAAAGATGGAGCGCAAGGAGAAGCGTAGATCGTGGAAGCTAGACCCCCTTTTTGGGTTCTTTTTGGGTTTTTGGGGATAATGTAGTAGGTATGGAATGTCCGCCCATGGGTTTACCCATGTTTAGGCCCCTTTTTGTAATGTATAAGTAGAAGTCTAGGCTATGTAAGAAGGGACCTTTTTTTGAGGACACTTGAGAAGTGGCTTAGTGCTAAGCGCTGATCTGTGTGATATATTTGTAGAGCTGAGTGCAAGTATTGTAAGTGCTAAGTGCACGGATTGTAAGAAGGTTTTATGCTTAGAGATACTCGGGGAAGGAGGATATAGTGAGCTGAGTAGATCTCTTGTCCTGTGTAGAGTAGGTTTTGAGGCTCTGTGCTTGTAACCGGTTGGCCAACATAATAGAGAAGAAGAGTTGGTGGACATAGCCCCAGGATGGGGGGAACCACGTAAATCTATGTGTCATGCTTTGTGCTGCTACTTACATGTGTTTTCCCTCTCTTGCTAAGTGCTATGACATGTTTAGATAGATTTACTTATGCTTTGTGCTTATTAGATGTGTATAGAGGATATATTTGATGTGTATGAAGTTTCTAAGTGCTTGGTCTACCAGATCCGGTCTATTGTATGCTTCTAAGTGCTGAATCATCTTAGATCTAAGTATATACTGCAATGCTTTGTGTTATTTGCAGAGTGATATAAGGGTTAATTCTAGGTGAAATATTGATGCTAAGTGCTTTGTTAAGTGTGTAACCACAGATCTTGATCCCAGCTAAGGTTGCAAACACCTGAGTCCTGCAACCACCCATGCCTCTAACTCGGGTGAGAGTTCATCTGCTTCGTAGGTGTTGCTGAAAGGGCCGGTAGTTAGGGTTTTGTTGGTGCATTGTTGTAGCGTTGAACCCTAGGTCTGCCCCTGTGCAAACATATGTGCTCATCCCTTTTCTTTGAATGCACCATCAAGTCATCTTGATAGTATTCCATAAAATTTACTATCAACCTGCTGAATGCATGATCCATGGCCCTTTGGAATGTGGCTCCAATATTCTTCAAACCAAAGGGAATTCTAGCATATGCATATGTCTCCGACGGTGTGATAAATGCAGTATTTTCCCTATCTTCCTCGGACACCAAGACCTAGTTATATCCAGAAAAACCATCCAACATGGAAATGCAGGCCGATCCAATAACTTTATGTAGAAGAAACTCCATATTAGGTAAAGGAAAATTATCCTTTATGATTTCTTTGTTAAGGTCTTTGAAGTCAACGTAAATCTGAATTTCCCCAATATTTTTTATTACAATCACTGGATTTGAAATCCATTCTAAATATCTGATGGGATAAATTGTCCCGACCTTCTTCAATTTCTCCAATTCAATCTTTAGCAGAGGTTTCATCTTGGGATTCATCATCCTTATTTTTTGTTTCATTGGATTTTCTTCTTCCCTCAAAGGAATGATATCCTAGAATATAGTTTTATATAGATTTCAAATCATATTAGGTCCAAGTGAACACATTAATATATTCTTTGAATAAGGAAACATATGGATCAATTTCCTCAGTGGTGCAATCAACTCCCAAGTTGACATATTTCAGGGAACTGTCAGTTCCCATATTGACTTTTCTCATTTCTTGTACTTTTCGAACTGAAATTTCTTCAAGGAGATTCTTAGAATTATCATCTTTCATACAAATAGATTCATCTTGTATACAATATTTGGGGACAACAAACGAGTGATCATCTTCATCATGATCATCATCTAACAAATTTTTTTTCAACTGTTCATCGTTCTCAAATACTTGCAAGTACATAATGTTATCGAGCACGGACAGTCAAAAATCTCTTTCTACCTGGAAAGACATTTTCCTTTGGACATCTTCTGGGTTTGACAATGAGGCCACCAAGGCTAGTGAATCTACCTTGTGATTCTTGTCCCTTGGAATGAAAGAAATTTTGAAGGAACTTAAAGATTCCATCAATTTGTTAACACTTTTGAAATATAAATTAAGTCTTTCGATTTTGATTTTATACCTCTGAGTAACCTTATTGATGACCAACTCTAAGTTTCCATTTACAATGAGATGTTCTATTTTTAATTCTTGTGCAAGGATCATCCCCTCAATAAAAGCTTCATATTCTGCCTCGTTATTTGTGCATGAAAACTCCAGTATTACAACATGTGGATGCATAATCTTACTTGGATTGAAAAGAACAATTCCAACTCCACTCCTAGATTTTTAACATGCTCCATCGAATGACATCCTCTAGTAGCCTTCAAACAAACACTCTTATTCCCTGTGCCTTGAAATTTCTCTAGGATTTCGTTATGCTCCATGTCTAGGATAACATAGTTTCCAATCCAGACATCTATATGATCCTCCATCAATTCATTGTCCTTCTTCTTGAAAGAGAAGGGTTTTCTAGGTTCATGTGGTACTTTAATCATCACTCCCTCTTTTCTTGGTAGCATCTTACAACTTCCATCATTCATTATATATCCACTAATCATGGATGTCCAATCTTTTCCCATCACAACTCCATATACCGGGGGAATTTATACCACAATAATATTGAAAACTGTAATGATATGAGGGGTTTCTCTAATCCAAGCATAAAATTCCTTGATTTCTCCATAAGCTGGCACTTTTCTAGAATCAATTGCATATATGCTTTCACCAGTTTCATAATACTCAATGAAACTCATGCCTAATGCCTCCATGACTGCAAGTGACATTATATTATTTGTCGCTCCAGTGTCAACTAAACAGTTATGTAGTGCAACATCATGATTTTCAATTGAAATGTAGAAGGGTGGAATTTACCTCTCAGCTTGGCAATTGATGTGCTCTGGATTTGTTTTGGATTGGTAACAAAAACTTCATCTCTTTTAGATGGATCATCAAACAACTTCAAAATCTTTTGTCTTTGCTGGGGAATCTTCACCACTTCTGTAAAGGGAAAATTTATCCTTAATTTACTTAAGTACTCCATGACATTATACGTCATTTGAGTGGAGTTTGACGCCAGGTGTTTCCTTTTAGTTCCATTTCCATATGTCACTTCCACATTTGACACTTTTTCATTTGTTTTTTTCTTTTTCCTTTTCTTTTTGTTTTTCCTTGTCAAAGTCGCCTTTATTTTTTGGTCTATCTACAAATGCTCTTGTCCTAGCGGCATTTTATTGTGGGTTGGGATCATTGTCACTCTCTCCAAATATATACATGGACGTCTTGCATCTATCCATATGCACAGTTTCAGATCTTTCATCAGGTGAGAAATAATTTTCTTTCTCAATTAATTTCTCATCATAGACATCATCCAGAACAACCGCATTTGGAGTAGGCTATCTGGGAACTCTTGGTATTTGTGGGTTATCCGTGTTCTCAAAACTCACTCTGTTTTCTGGGGGAGGGATTCTCCTTTACTTTGGGATTGAAATTCTTGGATTTGGCATGTAATTATCTCCACTTCTCAGTCTAGTTATCTCATTCTGCATTTGTTTGATGGTTCTATTCATTTGTTCAATTTTGATTATTTTCTTAGTTTCCTGTGCTGCCATAAGGTCAACCTTTATGTCAGTTATGGTTCCATTGAAAAATCCTCCTCTCGTTGTTTGATTTTGAGTCACTCGAGGATTGAATTCTTTGTTCTTTCTTGAGCTGGAAGCTCCTTGATTATCAATATTAAATCCTTCTAGATTCCTTTGTACTCTTCCCAGTATAATATTAGGGTCAACACCCATTTCAATCTTGATTTCTTCCATCTCAGTGGATTTAGTCATTTCCTCCTCCAAAGTATCCGTTTGGGTTGTTCTGATAGCATATTTTACATTTGGGGGCCTTGCATTCTTATAACAAGCAAGAATGATAGGGTCGTTCGGTCTTTAATCTTATGGAATCTTACTCAAGGTTTTATTGAACCTGAGATTATAATCTCATATCCTTTCATTCTTCCTCAAACCAATCTGGGTGAAATCTGTGAGAAGGGTATGGTAAGCAATTGGAGGGGAAAACATAGTCAGAAACACAGCTTCAATGTCATTAAAGGAGAGAATGGATCTACTGGGTAACGTTGTATACCATTCATACGCTCTTCCTGATAAGGTTTGTAGAAACAACCTTACCATGACATCGTCGTACTCAACATGGTGAAAATAAAAAACATCAAGAAATAAGTTTTGAAGCCTCTTCGCATCGATCACTCCATCTCCAAAAAATTCCTTTAAGGTTCCCTTAGGGAGAACATGGCGATCATATTGCTCACCTATAATATTTAGAGGGGAATCCCTTACCCTCCTTCGATTTTCAAATCCTAGGTTTCCTTTATTTTGTGCAACATCTCTTCCACCTCCTTGTCTCTCCTCATGATGCTCATCTTGAGGTTGTTTGTCTCTTTCTTCCATGTCTGGAGAAATTCCAGGAAAAGGATTTTCAATTATAAGAACAAAGAGTTTCTTTCTTTTACTTCTAGTAATGGGTCCCTTGTATTCATACAACTTCAATTTTGACCTTGTTCTTGTGCTGCTCTAGCTAGACTTTGATTTCTTCGGTCTTGTCGTTCCTCTCTCCACTGTATCTGGAGGATTTATCTTTCTTCTTCCTAGACCAAGGTTTTCCAAGACCTTTCTAAATATTCACGGGTCACTACCGTTCATATTACTAAGTTATATAACTAATGTAAAATGATTCATTGGTTGTTCAATCCAATTTCCAGGTGCGGCTGATCAGCCTGGGGAAAAGTCATATATTCTTTCAAAAATGCTAGACCAGGTTCCAAACTTCAATTCATCCCCAGTATGGTATCCAAAAATGTTGACGCTTGAATCTATTAGGACTGAAGTGACAACCTCACGAGGATTTAAATTCCCCAACATTTTTATAGAGGTGGTACTCCTCTTTAGATTTTCTTGATATTTTTAAATATTCAAAATGTGGGACTTGATAGAAGTCCTCCATAGTAATTCAAAGAAACATAAATGTAGAGAATACATAAAAGGAAAATGTTTTTGTTGTCTTTTTTAAAGAAAGTTCTTGAGAGAGGACCAAGAATAAACAAAATTTCCTCACATCGATCATATTTTAAGATAAATATTTTTGATCACATAAAACAAAAAGAAGATGATCTGCATGCACAAGAGAACTTTAACATAGTGGATACATGGGAAGATCAAGTAAAGATAATGATAGGTCAACCTCAAATACTTTTTATTCTGAAAACAAGGTTACAAAGCACAATCGAGATTGTTCCCAAAGTAGTTCTCTTGAAATTTCCAAAAAATATATAATCTGTTACATATTATTGAAAACGTAAATGCGTTTGTATTAAAGACTAGGATTGGGGCTCCCGCAGATCATCAATCAAATAAATACAAGAAATAATATTTTAGAAAGAGGACGGTGGGTAGTGGAAGGATCAACAAGACCTGGTAAGAAGAACAAAGGAGTTATCAGTCTTTGGTTAAACCTTTCTAGTGAAAGAGGTGGGATAACTGGATGAAGGAATTGATAAATAAAAGAACAATGTGATCAACAAAAACTTACTATGATGGTCGCTCGAGTCTTCATTTTCTTGTTGATGTCCTTTTATCGTTTTCATCAACGATTACAAGAACTGTCTCAACTGCTTCTTGTCCTTCATTTTCCAGTTTATCGATAGCCTTCTTGAACCATTCCTCGATGTAACCTTTCATAGGTGCCACGTTGATTTCATGCCGGCTTTTAATATTTACCAACTCACCCTCCAAGTCTCAGAGATGAATGGAAATTCGATGTACTACTTCTTCAATATCCTGATTTTTTACGGAGTAATCCACTAGCCAGTTATCTATGGCATTCTCATCATATACAATTATGCCATAGAATTTTTCAATTGATAATCCTTTAAAAATCTCAACCTTCTCATCGAACTGTTGTTTTGTTAGGAACAATGAGTTGAGGATCAAATTGGGATATTGGACTTCGTTAGTGCTTCCAGCTAGGTCCACCTCTGCGAGCCTTTTGAATAGATATTCTCTCCTTGTTATGGCTTGGCTGCATGCCTAAACGATGTTGCTCAAGTTCTTTATTTTCTCTTTCCAGCAAGCATTCAACTACTTGATCCGACTTGGAAAGGGAAGGTCCTCCTATCTTCTCGTTATCTCTGACATGTTGGTAACTTTAATACAAAAGGGTACCATGGAATCAAGTTAGAAACATTCTTCATTTTTTAGGTCAACCTGTAGATATTCAAGGAAGGCATGCACCCTCGAGACAAAAGAAACAATGTTCTTTGAAATTTCCCAAGATTCTGTAATTAGTGCCATTCTTTTCTTGATATTATTCTCCACATAGATCCTGGCAGATGTGAGTAAGCTTGAGGATCCTTTTAATTTGGCTGCGGGCGTGGCGGGTTCGACAATTTCCAAAGGGATGGCAAGAAATGGAAGAGGAATCAAAGTCTCTTCTAGTTACTCAATCCTTTCATTTAACTTTGTATTTTCTTCTTCAAGATTGCCAATGGAATCATGCAATGAATCGCTGGTGGATATATGGATTCTGGAAACCTGGGAAGGCCACATATTATTTAGGTTAACCTTTGAATGATATTTCCCATTTTTATTCTTCGCATCACTCTTCTCAATAATTAATTTTTTAGATTCATTATCAAAGAAAACACTCTGAAATACAACTGATTCTTCTTCATCAAATATTTCATTGTCAACAATTTCCAATGACCGTTTCTGGTGGGCCGCGCCTCCTAGCTGGTCAATGTTAGGAAACATCTTCTCAACGTCAGCTTTGAACTCCATATATTCGAGGGAGAAGCTATTGATGTCACTTTTGACATGATTCTCTTCTTCCTCTTGTACATTATTCTTCCTCTTTTTCCTCAGAGGAAGTTTATGGGAGATTTCATTTTTTCCTGGAGGGGGGTTATTGTCTCCTCCTCCACCTAAACTACTGTTGATTACTTTTTTGGATGGGTGGGTCGCTGGAGCACTGATCTGAGGTGTTGAAGTTTTGGGAGTAACTTTGGGGACTGAGCACTCTTCTCACTGGGACCTTTTCCTCCCTATTTATACAATTCATTGGTACTGAGTACCATCTCTAAGTTGTCAGCAGTGTGGGTAGGATTTCCCAGGTTATTATCTTCTTCTTCCTAGAAATGTATGGATAAATGAACTGCTAAAACCCACTGTTAACATATATTCCAAAAATATTCCATTAGGGTCAAACCCTCTAATATTTTCAGTGTGCTTGAGATTCAAGTTGTGGAAGTGGTTTAAAAATTCATCAATTTTTTTCATATTTATGAATACAAAATCCCCAACTTTCCAAGGCAAAGGTATGAATTGATTTTTTCATTTTTCATGAAAAAAGTGCAGCAAAAAGTTATATTTCCTTGTGACTTCTGTGACAAATGTTCTGTCGGCTATATTGCATGGAAGAAAGGAAGCATTTTCCTTAGAACCAAAAATCCCAATAATGTTGTAATCTTCCAGTTGCTCCAAAGTCCCCTTTTTGTCCAGAAATTTACTAGCTTGAGCGGATATTATTGGGGTATCCTTTCCGAGCAAAAATTATTTAATAAAGGAGACAAAGTAATTTAAAACTTCATAAAAATGTAGGGAAGCTTTCTGCCTCCATAAATATTGGTACCAAAAGGCCACGAGGTCAAATTCACAATTCACGTTCTTGCATATAGATAATCTAGGGAAATGACAACAATGCATTATTGCGAAAACCAAATAAGAAGACATAAATAAGTTCTTATCGTTTTTATACTGAGAAAATTGGGAAGAGAATTCAATGGAAATAAACTTCCCCCAATCTAAAATGGCCTTCTCCTTGACAGTAAAATATAAGATGTAAAGAATCATATGGGAAATGCTAGCTATATTTTCTTGGCCCGTAACTCTGGTAAATTACCAAGAAATTTCCCGAAATGGGTTTTTTAACAAGATGACCTGAAATTTGGTAATATCTTTAGGGATGGTCGTGGTATTCTCCTAGAATTTAGGTAAGAGATCCAGGCCATTGTCATTTTTTTTCAAGAAGACTCTACAATCTTCACCTTTGAATGTGAGTGTTGGCTTTAGGAGTCTTAGTATTTTATGGAACACTTGAGGTGAAAGAGAGATGGGAGAATGGTCTTGGAGTTGAATCATCCACTAGTTTGGTATATACTTATCAGCGCACTAGGAAAACAAATCCTTGCAGTCAAAAACTTCAGGAACACAACCTGCACGAGAAATTCCGGACGTCCAAATTACTTCCTTCTGAACAGAAGGGGATGAATAATAAGATTATGCTCTAGACCACTGGATGTTCTAGTCCTCTCATCCAAAAATTTTCAAAGTATCTTCACACAAATGCTATCGAGGTGTTGCTTCCATAAGTTGACGAGAGTGTTATTTTGATCCAGATAATATTTGAAATGAGTGCTTGAGAGATATAATATAATCTTCCGCAAATCATGCTTTAATGTGGTTTAATGAGAAATATCCTCGATCCCTTCGCCTATTAATGACAATATTTACATGAGATGCATAATGAGTTATTAGCATTAAACCATACTAAATGTGTATTGGTAAAAGTTCGAAGGTGGTGGGGACGGATGAGAGAAAATATGATTTGGGATTTTTGTGAACCCACCAACTCGGGAACCCGTGAATACAAAAGGTCAAAAATTGGCTAAGTGATGTGATGCGGTCAGACGAACTCAACATAGGATAAATGAGATATTTGGAAGCTTGGGGAGTTCGATGGTAAAAATGTAGATCATAGATATTTTGGGTGCAAAATGTATATCACAGAACAAATTGGGAACCCACGACTGTAGAAACGACTAAGTATGGGATAATGTGGTGGTTGGTTGGAATCAATATTTGAGTGTGGATTGGATATGAGGATGCATGAGTCCACCAACCCTGGAACTCATGAACCTACCATTTTGAAAAAATGATTAAGTATAAAAAACTAGAAAGAGAGAAAAGAAGGGAAAACGGAAAAGTGGAAATTGGGTAAGTATAGAAGAGGGAAAATAAAGGGAGAAAATAAGTTGGGAAAATAGAAAAGGGGAGGGAAATTTCGGAAGTGAGAATTGATCTCAACATGTTGTAATATGTTGTGTGAATTATACTAGTAACTCTCTCATGTAATCCCATAGATTAAAATAGGAAGTAATGGGGAGGCCTAGATTGTTGGACAGTTGGTTGTCATTGATGTCAACAAGTAGTGGATCGATGTCAACTAGTGTGATGGGTGTATTTGGATAAGTCTCCAAAGTGGTCCCCTTATGGTGTATCTCTAAGCATGGCCCTCATGGGAAGATGCTTTGAAGAAATATACAAGAAACCCATCAGTATGGTTATGGATCCTATAGTTGGTAACAAAATTAGGTCACAAAGGATGAAGTAAATGAAGGTAACTCACTCATGGATGGATAGTCCTTGTCATGCCATTTCCTATGATAGGTGGTATGCCACATAATTACTCATGGTTGAGAATTTATGGCCTTGTCAAGTTAGAATCCCTAAAGAATGGTCAAGAATCCCCTAGTTGGTTACAAGTCTTTAAATGAAAGGGTAAAGTGGTTGTAACAAGAAAAATAAGAAGCCCCTAAGTTTAGGAAAGAGGTTACCTAGAAAAAGTATAAATACACCTCAAAGAGTCATTCACAAGTACATTCACTCATTCCATTGAACATCTTCTAGTGAACTAGTGATCTTTTGGCTAAGTTTGTGATGGTAAACTATGAGGTAGTGAAGACTGAGGAGTATGGGAGTTTTAGTATTGCATTGGTGAGTGGAAATATCTGAGGAAAACCTAGTTTGGTTGATCCCCATGGTTCAGACTACTAGTGTCCCGCGAGGCATCCTAGCAGGTTGCAGTATACATGTCATGTGAGGCCCCATGAGACAAAATGTCTTAGTCCCACAAGGACAAGACAAGTTTGGGGGAAATGCTGGTACCAGGTCCTTGAAGACAAAATATAACTCACATGTCAACATTGTAGTGTTTCAAGTCAGGTACAAAGGTACTAGTATGTTTGTGTACTTTTTGTGAAGGTTATGCTTGATTATGATATGGTGTATGCTTGAGGCATACTTGGAATATTGATGAAGTTTTGACACATGATTGAGGTACATCTTGGATACATGATTGAGTAAGGTATTCTGGATATCTGGTTCAACATATGACATGGTTTTTATGGTTCATATCCTTGAGATGTTTGTTCATGGTTGAGGTATACACTTGATGTATGTTGGCATATGCGTGAGGGACATGCATTGGTTCTTCATTGATGATATGGTATAGGTATATACTTGATTTATGCTATGGTATATGATGCATGTTGTATTCATGTTGGACATATGGTACATGATTGGATACTTATCATTGGTTTTGTAGTTGGTATATCTTATTGTTCATGATTGATGCATATATATTGGTACACAGTTGATGAATGATATGGTTAATATTTTCATGTAGCACAGGTTGATGGTGTAGGTTACAGGTTGATGGTACTGTGACAGTGACAAGTTGGAGCTTGAGAATCATGGGATTTTAGCCTCCTTCTGGTTGGAGCTAGAGAATTCAGGGAGTTGTAGCTTCCTTTAGGTTGGAGCCTGAAAATAGGGGGTTGTATCCTCCTTCTAGTTGTAGCTGGAGAATTGGGAAGTTGGTGCTTCCAATGAATGTATTCTTTTGATATATAATAAAATAATTCTGTGGTTTTCTCCCATTTGGGTTTCCACGTAAATTCTGGTGTACTATGTTTCTATGGATGTCTATTATGCTCTGTTGATTTATATTTCTCATGATGCAATGTTGATATAATACTGATGAACTTGATGATTACATATTGTGGTTAAAAGTAATAATAAGTGCTGATAGTGATTCAACCCCCCTCTCAGTATTCCAACATAGATTAGTATACTCACCCATATAATTGTGGATGGCTCGCCAATATAGGATTTTTCCTGTTGGAAATTTGGAAAATTTAGAACTCTATTTAGTTGGTGTCAAGACCATTGTCAATTTTGAATCCATAGAGATTATGTATGTGTTGAACACTCAACACACCCTAAAAATCCTAGTTCAAATTCTACTTTTTGGGTACCACTTGATCTTATTCTTTGTCTAATTTGACTTCATTGTGAAAATTGTTGCCTTTGCTAATCATTTTTTACTCTCATTAAGTCTTCCAAAGTTTGCTTGAATCTATGAAAAATCATGAATTAAAAATACTTAACACTTCAATAAGGAATCAACAAGCCAAAACACTCCCCCCCCCGATGCGCTCAAATATTCGGCATCGGAAGGAATTAAAAGATGAATGAAAATCACTCAAACAAACCGCAGTCATTGAATGCCGATCTTCACCAGCATTGACACAAGAATTTTTTCTTTCGCGACAAGAATCACACAAGGATATCGCCGACAACCTATCCCCTTTGCCATCGGTAAAAGGAGAAAATAGTAAACGTCAATGAAGAAATAAATTATATTGCCGATGACTGATACCCGATGCTCTTAGTGAAACAGGGAAGACCAAACTGCGACGAACGTTCAAAATACGCTAAAAGTTTTTCTCCGATCACCGACTCCCGAAACGTTTCAGAATCAACAGTTTTGAAGACGCTAACCCAAAGGAAAATATGTGATAGGCTTTCCCCCGATCACTGATCCCCGACACCTTTTCAGCATTGGTAATCCCAGGTTTAGTTTAAGAATGCACCACTGGAGGAAAGTCTCGACTCCGACTAATACTCGTGAGTTAAGTCACCGACTTCCATTGCCACATGTCCCAAGCCAATTTTGCCACATCAGCACCATGCGATGAAATCGATCGACATTGGAGGTTTTTCACAGAAGAACATCATCGAAAACACCCGTAACACATTGCCAACCCCCCGATCCACCCACTAGAAAAGTGACACGATGGGACGTTTTAGCGCTAGATACATTGCGATGTAAAGCATTTAAGGGAATAATTTATTTAAAATCTCGCATTAGTTTCTAATTCGTGTGTGAATCAAAAGTACTGTTTGAATTTACCAATAAAACACATCACCCTCTATGCCTCCACCATCAACCCATGATGAATTAAATTGTAGATATTTGGTGGTAGATTTGTTTGAATTTCACTCATCACCTGAATTAATTGGTTGATACGACCGGTAAGTTCTTCCCCGTTAAATCCTCTTGAGACATTTTAAACAAGATCATTTTGTGTGCAAAGGAGTTTCAGAGAATCTAGAGGAGTGAGATGAGCAATTTAAAATCTTCCGAGCCCCCCCATGATTATCAAACTACAAAGTTTAACAAGCATTACAGGTATGTACCGGTCTATATTTTTGGTGTTTTCACTTCATAAATACAATGTCTCTCTGTGCACCGGCCCTAAGGGATTTTATTTCGATTTGCAGGAACAATTCCTCCAAGAAATCCAAACACTAGGCGATCTCTAAGAGAGCCTAAGCTAAAGGAACCAAAGGTGGGAGAAGAATCGTCCCTAGGGCCAACAAAACAATCAGAATTTTCTCCAAGGCCAAAACCAGTCATCAGAATCTCCACCAAGAAGATTTTCACTCAACCTCCGGTCTTTGGAGACACAGAGGAAAACACAGGGGGCAAGGTGGTACTCCCACACTTGGTAGAACTCTTCAAGAAGATCAACCGGGAAGAATTCCCAAAATATATCCTGCACAACAACCCTGATATGAGAAAGCTCGATGATGAAGTTTTTCCAAATATCCGAAAATCATACTTGCACATGGTGGAAAGAAGAACTCTAGTGTTCCCCTGCATAGAACTCCTAAACTGGCTCATCGACCACAAAAACACACAGAAGTGCTTGATCAATGATGAAAATGGCGAGTGTGTCGGGGTTTTCCTTCCGGTAGAAGTACACAATTATTACAAGCTCAGAGACCTGGAAGAGCAACTGAACACCGATTTCATCGTCAAATTTTATGAGCACCACGACAACGACCGGGTGATGGATTCATGGTGGAGAGAGGATAAAAAGTACACCAATTGGACCTTCGGGTGGTACCAAACGACCAACTTAAGGGAGCTATATATCTATGTAATGGCCCTCATCTGTCGGTTGTATGGGGAGAAGGATTGTTCCAAGTTTTCAGAGGCTTGGATGCCTCTAGCTTACACTGTAGCTATTTCTAGGAGAGGTTTTAACTGGGGTGCCATCATTTCAAAGCAGCTGAGCATTTTCATTCAATGGGCTCAGACGCCGAAGGAAGGAGAGACTCCATCCTTCTACATGGATTCTTATTTACTAGATATCATCTACGCCAAAAATGTCTTTGCCGGAATGAACTTGAGTTGGAACATATCAAAACTCTCGGTCCATGTATATTTCAACGTCTTATGGGAAAATAGGTACAAAAAATCCTACTCCCTCATCTACGATGAATTCATTGCTCGCATTCATTTTATTATTTTCAAGAAAGAGTGTCCAAGGCTATTGGCTGTAGCAAAAAAGGTGATAACAAAGGTCGACCACTGGTATCTGGATGAACGCGATACCTACATTAGAGTATTCGGGGCCACTAGAGAACCTCATCTCCTACATGTGCATGTTCCTGATCGACTAGTAGTAAGGGGAGATATGCTACCAAACTATTCTACAAGGCTAGAATGCTACTTTGGTAAAGGATAATAAGCGAGAATTTATACCTTATGGATTCCATATAGGTTTCTACCTAGTAAAAGACACAACTCAAGCCAAGCAGGAAGGACTGAGCCAATTGGAGTTTCGATTATAGATCATTTGTTTCCTCAAACATGATCCAAGGGGTTTAGTCTTGAAGCACGCATTGCAGGTGTCATCCTGCTGGCAATATGCCCATGACAAATTCGAAGATGAGGTCTTCACCAAAAATGCCCAAGAATGGGAGGAAGTGGTGGCAAGGATGGTCGACTCCAGAATGACCAAGTTCAAAACCATGAGACTGAATGAAAAGACAACAATCATAGAAAAATCGGCTCAAGGATCCCTCAGGGACAGAGAAGAAAGGATGGTTGAAGCAGCAAAATCCCCCCAGGTAGCGACAGAAGAAGCAAATATTCCCAGGCTAACCCCAGTGCAAGATAAAAGTTCCCCCGAGGTTCAATATGCATGAGAGAGGGTGTTACTCATGATAAAAAAATGTGCAGCGGATAATGGATCAATTGAAAAATGACCCAGACATCATAAATATGCCAAGGCTCCCTGTCGACAACCCAAATGAAATCCAGACAGGACCAAGCGGCCCTGAATTCATAGACCTTGATGAAATTACTGGGCTAGACAACCTTGAATTCAAAATGCCACCGACCGGATCACCGACAGGTGTTTCGGCTCATCCAAGGACTGTCGAAACATCATAGAGGACTGGTGCGTCAAACCCCTTAAACAAGATGAAAAAGATATATGATGATGATGAGAGCCCATAAGTATCTCTTGTGACCCCTGTGCATGTAGAAGAAGAAAAGGGACATGAGAAGACATATTTCCTTGTTCACAACATCCAAATTCAGGAGGTCCCACAGAAAGAAAAGGAAGCCAAGAGTGTCTTAGACACTAAGCTTCCCGATGCGTCGGAAACCCAAGAAGACAGTCCGAAGGATGAGCCAGGGTCAGACGAGCCAAAGTAAGGAGCCCCGCATCAGGAAATTAACGTCTTAGCGGCCGATGAACATGTAAGTATTTATTCTATCTCTGACACCTCTATTTCAATTGGCAATCAAACCCTCGATGAGCTATAGATAGAAGTCAGGCCTTCGGAGCACAACGAGAAAGTTCAAGAACCCAATCTTGAACAATTATACACCAACATAAGTCTAGGTAATACACTTACGTGGGGGGATCAACAGATTCTCAAACCCATGGATGAAGTAGCCGACATACATGCTATATCTTATGATCAGAAGAGGAAGGCTATCGTCCAGAGGACCACCAAGAAGAGGATGATCACTTTAGATTGCTCCATCCTCATCACTATAGAGGAACATTTGATCAAAACATAACATGCTAAGACATCCAAACTCATCGACGGAGGAATGGAAATCACAGATGCCACCCTGGAAAGAGCTAAAAGATATGAAAAGGAGTTGCTTTCCACCTTGAAGGAACTAGAAAATTTGCACCACTTGGCTAAGTGCTATTATGACACTACACAGGTTGTGGTGTACCTCAGGAGTGAATTTAAGGAGGCCTATAACAAGTTCACAGATTTGTGACACCTATTCACTGCAAGGATAATTGATATCTAGGAGGACAACCTCATGGCACTTGCAACATGCAAATATATGGAGCGGTGGTATGAGAAAGCACAACAAACCATAGAGAGATTCAACTACATTGGGGTGGTCCAACATGGCCGAGACAAAGAAGAACACAACATTCAGGTGTTGAACGAAAGAAGTCTTGATCGCATAAAGAAATCAACCAAGTATTGGGAAAAAATGGCTCGGGAACCCCACTAAGAAATCCAAGAGAAATAGGACAAGTGTGAGAAAAATTGGGTCAAAATCAACAAGACAATGAAATACATTGGACTCCCTGAGTTTGGAAAATATGATGACTTCGACGACTTGCGCGACATAGTCAAATCACACATCGATCAATACTCAACATGGGCCGAATAACTAACAAAGGTGACAGACATAGTGCCAGGTCAGGTGTGACAGTTTATGGAACACCCGATCAAAGCTCGGGCTATGTTGCAACAGTTAAGTACCAGTCTAGTCAAGTATCAGACACATGTGGTAGAGATAAGAGAGATTTACACGACCCTGATGGAACAACATATATTCCCATATGCCAATACCTGTGAGGATCTATTCATCTAGTGGTCAAATTATGAGAAGAGTCACCCTTTTAAGTGATATTTGTTGGATTACTGAGAGGGGGGGTGAATCAGTAATAGTGTAATTATAATCCTTTTTCTTCAAATGTTATATCAATGTAGAATTATTATCCAATAATGAGCAGTAACAAATAAACAATCACACACATACACAGTACACCAGTGTTTTACGTGGAAACCCAAATTGAGAGAAAACCACATAATGCTTTTTCTTATATGTCTTGAAGAATTACATTCATTGGAAGCACCAAATTCCTTTGTTTTCTAGATGCAACTGGAAGGAGACTCCAACCCCCTAGTTTCTCAGGCTACAACCTGAGAGAAGATCCAACTCCCGAATTCTCTGGCTACAACCAGAAGGAGGATACAACCCCTAATGTTCTCTGGCTACAACCAGAAGATGGCTACAACCACTTGTCCTTTCCCCATCCTGCCACCCTGAAGTAGAAGTAGAATGATGGAACCACTGTCACACTATCACTATGAGATAAACCGCTGTAAACATGTACCAATAAATCTGAACCATGCATCAATGTGTACCTCAACCTGTAATCAACCTGTACCATTGTTACACATTATTTTTGTCATCCCTATGATCGTTAATGATGTAAACCTATCTGTTTCCTTTAGAAGGGGTCAGTGGCTTGAGTTCCTAAAGAGAGAAGGGAGAATAACTTCTCCTGAGAAAAGAAATTGCTTTTTCCTATGTAAAAACCTTATAAAAAGGTAAGTTCGCAGGTTGCTATATAGGCAGGGTGCGAGAATGACCCATTCTCATAGGTT
>ML808472.1:70482-84232 GCA_009831015.1 Picea engelmannii
GTCGGTCCAATATGAATCAATGAAACAAACCATTAAAGGATCCCCTCCTGAGCTATAATTTATTGCAAACAGAACTGTACCCCGGATATATCGAAGTATCCTTCTAGTTTATTTCAAATGGATTTCATGGGGTTATTGCATATACCGAGGAGAAAGAACAACAACAAAGGAAATATTAGGACGAGTATGAGTCAAATATAAGAGGATACCAACTAAATAACGATACAAGGTGACATCAACTTCAGGAGAAGTACAAGTGGCAACACGTTTGATTCCATACTGAAAGGGACAAGGGGATGGTTTTGAATCTTCCATGTGAAAGTGATGAAGAAGGTAGCAAGAATGCTTAGACTAGGAAATAAATATTCCTTCCTTGGTTTGCAATACTTGGAAGCCAGTGAAATAGTGAAATAGCCTAAGTTTGTCATTTAAAATTTCTTCTTAAGGTTGGTTTTCACATGGTTTAAAAGTTTAGGTTCACTACTAGTGAGGATAATATCATCAACATAAAGAAAAAAGATTATTATATGGCTTCCTACTTTCTTGGTATAGACATTAGAATCATAATGGAATTTAGAAAATCCGATGTCAAGAAGAAAGCTATCCATTTTGGCATACCAAGCTCGGGGAGCTTTCTTAAGACCATAAAGCGATTTCTTAAGGAGACAAACAAGGCTAGAATCATTCTGGAAATATCTAGGAGGTTTTTCCATGTAGATTTATTCTTGCAAATCCCCATGCAAGAAGGCATATTTAATATCAATCTGATGGACCTCCCATTTATGTGAGGCATCAAGGGAAAGAAAAAGGTGGATGGAATTCATTTTGGCTAGGGGGAAAATGTTTCATTATAGTCAATTCCTTAAACATGAGATAATCCTTTGGAAACTAACTGGGTCTTGTGTCTTTCAACACTTCCATATGATGCATACTTAGTTCTGTAGGCCCATTTACATATGACAAGTTTTCCTCCTTTCAGAAGAGGTACAAGATCCCAAGTATCGTTCATCATTAAAGAGTGATACTCTTCATTCATTAATGTATCCCAATCTATATGACCTGAAGCTTATGCAAATGTATCTGGATAACGATTCTTTGAAACTTGAGCCAAACAAGAAGATGCTCACTAGAATTGTGAACGCGTTTGATGTTGATCTGAAGGATCACTGGTAATATCACCAACTACTTCTTGTGTTGAACAAACCCATCTAGGAAGCAATGATGTTGGTGTAGGTTCATGTTCATTGGAATAATCTGGAGGAAGGTGAGTGGGAAGACGTGGATTTTCATCCTCACTATGATCATTCGAAGAAGAAGAAACCATAATAGGAACAAAAGAAGGAACAAATGCCAAACATGGCTTGCAGGCTAGAGAAGGAACACATGTCGAATTAGGCTCACAGGAAAATAGATTTTCCTCATATTTAACATATCTTATAATAATAATTTCATTGGAATGAGGTTGGAGAATTATGTAACCTTTGACATCTTCATAATATGAAAAAAAAATACACTTCTCACTTTTAGGATGTAAATATTTCCTTTTCCCATCAAGAATGTGAGTCCATGCTACACTTCCAAATACACATAAGTGAATTACATTTGGCTTAAGTTTATTCCATGCTTATTCCAGTGTTATATTTTTTAGAGTCTTAGTGGGAGTGCGATTTACTATGTAATATGCATAATTAATGGCTTCCACCCAATAATTAAGACTTAATCCCTTATATTGGATCATACAATTAGCTATTTATTTTAGTGTGCAATTCTTTCTCTCAACAACACCATTTTGTTGTGGTGTATATGGAATAGTGTGTTTCATTTGGATGCCCTATGTAGTGTTTTAACTTGTAAATTTATTGTTCACATATTCGCCTCCACTATTTGTTCTTAACATTTGAAATTGATGTCCAAATTGCTTTTCTACAAGGTCCTTGTAGGCCAAAAACGTGTCAAACAATTCTCTCTTAAGTTTTAATAAGTAAACTCAAGTGCGTATGGAAAAGTAAACAATGAAACTTAAGAAATACTTGCACCTAGAAAAATAATGAGAATAAAGTGGACCACACAAGTCACTGTGAACAAGCGGCAAAGGGGCTGATGCATGCCAAGAGATGTGTTGTTGGGCCCGTGATATGACCAATTTTATGACGTTAATTAGATCCTTTTTGCCGAATGTGTATATGCGTTTTCATGTTTTGAAAAAGTTTTTGAAGAGCTTTTGTGTCAAAACGCTATGATCCACACCAGGTATGCACAATTCATGTTTTGTAATGATTTTCAGTTTAAATCAGAATGTTTTTATGATCCTAGGAGACTAATTCATGTTTTATATGTCACAGGGAAAAATCACAGCTTGTTTTTGCTTCCGGCACTCAGTCCGGTACTCCATCTGGCACTCATTCTGGTACTCCATCCTGCACAAAAATGATGGGTGATTTGGAAATTATGGTATTGGCGGCTAGTGATGGGCAAATCAGAGACATGGGTTTTTCTCGTGCTCATGGCCTCTAGCTACTGAACTCTTGACAACTCAATTTGGGTTGTTATGTTGGGAGATTTTTTGCTCGCCTCATTTCGACAGTTAGGGCATCTTAAATGAAATTTACTATTTTTAGAAGAGGATCGACCCTCCAATGGTCAAACTCTTAGTTGGTAAAACTTATAAATACCACCTCAATGGTCATGAAATAGTTAAGAAGTTAAGCAATAGAGAGTTAGAGACAAAGACAATTTTAGCTATGTTTTGCCATTTTCGTTTTGCCAAAATTGTGTAAAGACTGCATTTTTAGTTTTAATGGCGAATTTATGTTGTTGAAGTTCATGGCGCGCCTTTGAAGAGTAACCACAACTTGATGGGGGGGCCACCAACAGTCTAGGTGACTATTCTATGAGTTTTCTTGTGAATTAGATAGCGTAGATGTCTTTTTATTTCTTTTTCTGTACATGAATTGTCATTTTGTTTTCTTGTTATATAAATTGTTGTTTATAATTTAATTTGTTTAATTTAGTTTTGCAGGTTTATATGAGGAATCTTGTTAATATACAATGAATCTTTAGTTAGTAGAAGAAATCTTGCAAGCTTAGATACTAACCCCGTGTGTGATTAGATGGTAGATTAGACTTTCTTTATGCTGAAACATAGTTTAAAATAGAGTTTAAAATAAAGGTTAAAACAGAGTTTAGTTTATGATTTCTTTTATAGGGCTTCGGTGGATGGATAGTGATAGTGTTAGTTTTCATTTCTAGATTGCTTATCCAATTAATGTTTAGTTTTTGCTTATCTATTTGTTATCTAGTTTACTCATTTCATTACTTGTCATATGCTAGAATAGTGTTTAATTTCTGTTTATGAGTATTTTCTCTTTTTGCAAATTGAATTGTCAAATAGAGCTAGTTTAGCTTACTTCATGCAATTTCTTTATTAGATCTAGGTTGCGATTTGAATTCATAGTTAAATATTGAGTTTAGAGTAGTGTGATTTTTCTTAAAGTAGTATAGAGTGCAATTAAAATTCATAGAATAGTATCTTTATATTGTTAATGGTTAATGCATGATTGAACAATCACATGGATATGCAGGATAATTGATGTTGTTTCCATAATGGCTAAGTTCTCATTGGATTGCCTAGTTCATACTTTTCACTTTGCTATTGAAGTCAATATTGATTTTATCCCTCTTGAATTATCTTTCATTGTTAAGTACCATTGTGATATTATAAGACACCGGAGACATTCACACAACCATCAACACTATATTTGAGTTTTCATAGATTAGAAGATAGTTTTGTTTCTTTCATAGCTTAGGAGATAGTTTTCTTGCTTTTGTAGGATAGATAGTCTTCTCACTTTTGTAGATTAAAGGATAGTTTGCTTATCATAGAGATTAGTTGTTAATTGCTTTTATTACCAAAAATCTTTCAATTTAGTAGATTTCCTTTTGTAAATTAGAAATAGTTGTGAAGATCAGTTTAAGAATAGAGTTCACTTGTTTCTTAGTTTAATTAGTTTCTTATTGATTAGTTTACTTTTTGTAGAAGTTATCCTAGTTTAGGTAGTTGTTTACTTGCTTTAATAGGTTAGTTTCTTGCTTGTCTATTTTTCCTTGATAGGGTAGTTGCTTGTTCATTTCCTTGCTTTGATAGGGTACTTGCTTATTGAGTTTGAGAAGGTTAATTAAAAGTAGTTTGCTTATTAGGTAGATAGTTTTCTATTGCTTATTAGATGAATACATTTCTTTTGCTTATTGTTATGATTGAACTAGTTTTCTTTAAGTAGGGTTTTCATTTTCTTTCTTAGAACTATCCATCGATCCTTTGTTCAAAGGTTACTTAGGGTACATAGTTTGAATTCCTTAGTAGGGTTTGATCATTAGTAGTATTTGCTTGAATATATTATCTCTTAGATAGCCAATTCCTTAGTTAGACTATACTACCTCCAGTCCTTCTACCTTGGCATATATATTGCTACAAATCTAAGTTTACTTACCCCGGGTTGACAATTTAATTGAGGGTTTTTAGTGTGTTTTTAGTGCATATAGAACACCCATCACATGTTTTTCAAAATTTTCCCAATGATGTTTACCGAGAACACATCTGGAATAAAAACCACACAAGTCATTTGTTCATTAGATAGTTGTTGCAATGAACAATAGTTTATACGATCAAACTGCTCATGCCAAAGTTTTCTCAAGTCATCGCTATGAGCAACGAAAACTTATGGAAAAGATGATGAATGAAAGTTGTAAAACTTGTACAAATTGGTAATATCATTAGCAATCCCAGTTGAGAGAACATGCTTAGGATATTTTAAATCCTTAATTACAAATTGGTGATGTGAAAAATATACGTTTTACCTTCACCTGAATGAGTACTCTGATGTATTGATACGAGGTTGCAAGAAAGACTTGGAACACATAATAAATCATTGAAATAACCATTATCTACCTGAACTGTTCTGGACCCTACAACACTGAAAGATACATCATCACCAAAAAATATTTTCTTGGTGTTACATTCATTAAGAACATAAAATATGGCTTTATCCTTAGCCATATGATAATTCTCCAGAATCAATAAGACACTCATCAAAGAAGAATAATAAGTTGCATTGAAGGAGAATCCAGAGGCAGGAAGTGCATGTCCATGAGTAGAAGAAGAAGAAGAAGAAGAGGAAGAAGAAGAAGAAGAAGAAGAAGAGGAAGAAGAAGAAGAAGAAGATGAAGAAGAAGACATATTTATATTGTGCTTCTTCATCACTGCTTCTAATGCTTCCATCCTTTTACAACATTTAGACTCCACATGACCATATTTCCCACAAAAGTTGCAATGTCTATCACCAATCTTTTTACTTTTAGATTTTGTTCCTTTATCACCAGTAGGAGCGGAAGACAGATTAAAGGGTTTGGGACCCTTGTTTTGCTTGTTCTTGTGGTTAGGATGTTTCTTCTTGGGATTCTTGTATTTATATTTTTGCTGGAATAATAAGGATTTGTTGGAGGTACCTACAATGCTGATCACTCCAAGTTGTAGAAGCTTGTCTTAATCTCTAATTAAAGCATCAAAAAATGACTCAAGAGTGGTTTTTTTATAAGAAGAGCTTCTATAGTGGCATAAAAGGTAGATACAAACATTGAATATGCACTACCAAGATTAGAAATAATAATATATATGAATCACTCATCCTCCAAATCTATTTTACACTCTGTACATACAATTCTAAGTGTTTTGAACCTAGATAAATAGTTTTCAATGCAAGGAAAATAATTTGGAATCAATGTAATTATCTGATTTCCTATCTGGTGAGCATGAATAATATTGTGTTTACCAAACACAGATTCAAGCCTTTCCCAAGCTTCATCAGGGTCATCAATTCCTTGAAGGTGAAACCTTAAATCATGAGAGATGGACATTTCAATCAATGCACTTGCTTTGTCATTCTTATTGGCCCATTTTACTTTCTTTTAATCATCGATGGGTTCTTGTTCTTTTCCCAAGGTAATCTAGTAAAATACTTAACTTCTTAATACATACTCCATATGGGATTTCCATGAGAAGTAGTTGGTACTGGTAAGAAAAACATCACTAGGGATGCCATCTTAAAATATGCATAAAAATATGAAACTGATGGTCTAGATGGAAATATCTCGAAAAAATAGGTTGTTTATGAAAAAAATAGCATTGAAAACAGACTTCGCATGTGAAAGTTATGCTTGTTGGGTATGTGTTATATTATTTGTACAAATAGGTATAACGCTAGCTACATTGCACCGGGTGCGCAAGGGGGTTTGAGGGGGGCTGTAGCCCCCATATTTTTTTTCCTTGGGAAACATGTCTCCTTTTTTGCCTCATTATTCATGTTGCCTCAATTTTCATGTCCATTATTGGACGGTTTTTCGACACATGTTTTTTTTACGATGGTTTTCTATTTTCGATTAAGGAATTAGGGTTGTTGACTATTCCAAGTGATTAGGTTAGGGTTTTGGATGTCATTGGATCCTATATGTATATTGTATTGTAAACAATGTATGATATGGATGAATATAGAATATGTCAGTTTTACCGGTTTGAGTTTACAGGGGAAAAATCTATGTGTAATGTGTGTATTTTCCATTGTATCTTTTCTATTCTTTTATTGAAAATATGTTTGCAGTAAAATATTGTACAAGGTTAAAATAAGCATTTGGTATCAGAGATATTGTTGGCTTCAGGGGGACACCTTTATGGTCAAGGGTTTGGCTTGGGACTGTGATACGTCTTGTTATAGTGGGAGATCTGTGGTATTGATTTTTTCAGGTGAAGAGAAATGGCGAACATTTCGAAAACAGAGATTGAGAAATTTAATGGGAAAAGTTTTGAGCTATGGAAGCTCAATATGGAAGATTTGTTGGTAGACAGAGATCAGTAGGTAACTGTTGATCTAGGTACTACACCTACAGGAACGTCAACAGATGATTGAAAAAATTTGGATTGGAAGGCAAAGAGAACAATCTGATTGTGTCTCTCAGATCAATATTACTGAATGAGTCAGGGGAATATACATCCAAGGATTTATGGAATAAGTTGGGGAACTTGTATCAGTCTAATTCCATGGTAAATAAATTATTCCCGTGGAAAAATATGTATAACCCAAGGATGATATATGTAGACTCTATGATAGAACATCTGAACACCTTCAACACTGTGGTAAGTCAATTGTTATTTGTTGAGATTAAAATTTCATATGAAGATAAGTGTATTAGTTTACTGTGCTCCTTACCAGACTCATGGGATAGTCTGGTTTTGGCATAGGTAGTAATACAACTACCTTGAGTTTTGATGATATGGTATCATCCTTGTTATAAGAAGAGATGAGATAGAATAACATGCAAGGCTAGCGCATAGATGCATTATTTGCAAGAGGATGATCCTAGGAAAGAAATAGATCTAAGTCCTCAAGTGGGATATATAAGTCTAAGGGTAGATAAATCTGATACAGGTGGATATCGGTGGCCACCCACCTTTTCCAACTGACTCAAAACAGGTTTTTGGCAATTTTGGCAATCTACTATTTTTAGCAGTTTTAACTTTCAAGGCTATTTTGAGGGTCCAAATGAAGGTTTTTCGAGATAGATATTCTAAATTATAGCCAAAGGAATGATTGGTCCCCAAAAATTAATCTCCTCTATGATACCTTTCCAACGAGCTATCATACGCCTAAAACAAAGATCGTATGCAAAAGTTACGACCCCAGGAAGTTGATGTACTAACTTACCCAAACGGGGCCCACATGAATTTTGGCACTTCAGCTCCTAGGGTTATGTTTTTGGATGTATAGGGTTTTTGGCATTTTGTTTTATTGTAAAAATTCCTTCAGAGCCTCATTGTAATCATCTTCTTGTGAATGCGAGTCACTGTCACATCTCTTCTCAGAGATAAGCTGCCACATTCTAGCGAGTCTTTCACTCTGTATTTTTACAGTCTCTGTATATTTCTTTCATTAATAGAAATCATGTATTATTGTATATCTATGTTTATGGTTTCATCTCTGATACATTTATGTTATATTATTGGATATCTGTGATATCTCTGTGCATTTCTTTATTATATCTCTGCTCTCATTTCGTGATAAAAATAATCCGGATCAATGGTATCAGAGTAGGCTGCTCTTGATCATTTTTCAGTGCATGTCCTCGACGAGGTCCGAGTATAGAAAGTTGAGTATTGAGCTTGTATCTCTTGAGGAAAATTGCTCTCGCACACCCAAGAAACTCTCAATCGTGGAAGAAAAATAAAACGACGGAGCAGGCAATCCTATCAGTCTATTGCTTAAGAAAGCTCTCACGCGACAGAGGGACGAAATGATGGAGAATTTTTCCCACATCCTTCAACGCTTGCCGATAGAAATAGGTGAATCTTCATCAAACAACCACTTTGAAGGCACCTCGCCTTTCAAGGTACAAGTTAATTTTGATACTCCTGTATTTGAAGGACAGATAGATGCATAATCCCTAGACAAATTGTTAAACCTACTAGAATATTATTTCTTTGTTCACAATTTTTTCGATAGAGAAAAGATCACCTTCACACTCCTTAAAGCTCTCCCTCATGTCAAACATTGGTGGGAAACTTATTGGGAGAAAAGTTCCACATAGGAGTCTGGAATATATGGGGCCGATTCCACTTGGGATTTTTTTGTGGTTGAAGTAAAGGAACAATATTACCTTTTTGGCAACTATGAGGATCAATACATGAGATGGACCACACTGCGGCAAGAGAGGGGCCAAGCAGTTCCGGAGTTCACCAATACCTTCCATACCTTGCGCACCAAGCTGGGTATCAAAGACTCTGAATGAAATTTGGTTCTGAAGTACCGTGGGGCTTTGCATGGATACATCCAAACTGAAATGGATTTTATGGACATCTCATCACCCGGTGCTGCTTATCGATATGCTATTAAAATTGGGCAGAAATTTAAGCACCAGAAAAAAATGGGAGTTTGGGTCTACAAATCCGCAAAAGCCAAAGTATGATAAAGATGGCCCTGACAAACAACTTCCTAAAAAACTGTCTAAGCCACAGGAAAAGAAGGGTCACAGGAAGACAAAGAAGGACACTGGAAAATGGTGTGATTTATACAAAATCCCCTGGCACCAAACCGATCAATGTCGCTCAAAACAATCATTGGTGGTCAAGATCAAAGACAAGGAGACAAACCCTGATTCAGAATCTTATTATGAAAATATTGGTAAAAGACAGATCATCAACGCAGACCCCACTGCTATTGTCATGACCACAATAATTCAACTAGAAGAACCAACATATCTGGAAGAGGGGGAGCACCTTTTTGATTCAAATATGTGAGTGAAGGGGACCCCACTTCATTTTATTGTTGATAGCGGAAGCTAGAAGAACCTCATCTCAACAGAGGTCATCAAACAGTTGGGATTATTGACAACACCATACCCACAACCATACAACATTGGGTGGCTTCACCAAGGATGAGATATCTGTGTAATTCAATAATTTCGATTATCATATGGCATCCAACCCTTCAAGGATGAGGTATTATGTGATGTTGCCCCACTGGATGTCTGTGATGTTCTCTTGGGCCAACCATATATGTGGAAGTGCCATTCTATTTATGAGTCTCAACCCCATAGTGTCATTGTTACTTTGGGGGGTCATCTCTATAGAATACCAAAGGTAGTTCCGACTATTGTTCCACCTAAGAAGTGTCGCAAGGTAGTATCTCATACTGCAAAATTTAGCTTCTTCACAATCTGTTCAAAAGGGGAACGACATGACACTGCAACCACTACAGCCTCACCCCAAGCACCTTCTATCCAACAGAAGCAGGTCGACAAGGTTGCATCAAAGTGCAAAGATTCATTCTGCACATCATCCTCTCATGTAGCTTGACTTATTGAAAAACCTTAGCCTCAACAGGTTCGTGACAGACTTCCACAAACTGAGCAACATGACATCTCCAGCAAGGCAAGCAGCTCACCAAGATGCAGATTCAACAAATGATTTTCCCTCTCCCCTGGGGACTCAACAAAATGGAGACCATTGCTTCATAAGGGTGGAGAATTGATACAGGTGGATATCGGTGGCCACCCACCTTTTCCAACTGGCTCAAAACAGTTTTCTGGCAATTTTGGTAATTTACTATTTTTAGCAGTTTTAACTTCTAGGGCTATTTTGAGGGTCCAAATGAAGGTTTTTCGAGATTGAGATTCTCAATGATAGTCAAAGGAATGATTTATCCTCCAAAATTAATCTCCTCGATGATACCTTTCCAACGAGCTATCATACACCTAAAACATAGATCATATGCAAAAGTTACGACCCCGAGAAGTTGATGTACTAACTTACCCAAACGGGGCCCACATGACTTTTGGCGCTTCATCTCCTAGGGTTAGGTTTTTGGATGTCTAGGGTTTTTGACATTTCGTTTTGTTGTAAAAAGGCCTTCAAAGCCTCATTGTAATCATCTTCTTGCAAATGCGAGTATCTGTCACATCTCTTCTCAGGGATAAGCTTCCTCCATTCTAGCAAGTCTTTCACTCTGTATTTTTATAGTCTCTATACATTTCTTTCATTAATAGAAAGCATGTATTACTATATATCTGTGTTTATGGTTTCATCTTTGATACATTTTTGTTATATTATTGGATATCTGCAATATCTCTGTGCATTTCTTTATTATATCTCCGTTCTCATTTCGTGTCGAAAATAATCCGGATCAAAATCTCCCATAAAGTTTGTAAAGGTATGCTGGAGATGTGGAAAAGAAGGGCACTACAAGAAGAAATGTAGATCCAAAGTTGAGAAAAAGAAGGGATCTAAAGAAGATCCTTCTACAGAAGAAATAAATCAAAGGAAGAAGGAGGGGATGTGTACTTGGCTTCTTCAAGAACACTTGCATATCGTGAGGCATGGTTGGTTGACTCGTGTGCATCCTTTCATATGACTCCCCACAGGGAGTGGTTATGTGAATATGAAAGGCATGATGGAGGTAATGTGTTCATAGGTTATGAATAGACAACCATAATCATAGGACGAGGAAAATTCAAGTTGAGTCTCATATATGGAAGGATTATAACACTTCCTGGTGTTCTGCACATCCCAGGATTGGCCAAAAATTTGATTTCTGTAAGAAAAATGGACGATGCAGGGGTAAAAACAGTATTTGAAAAAGAAATCTACATGATGGTTTGAGGAGAAATGGTGTTGCTGAAGGGATTTAAGATTGGAACTCTGTATAAGATGCAAGGAATCACTATTAGTAATGGGTTTAATAGTTCTATTGTTCCTGATATTTGAGCAGAAGAAGAAAAAATTCCTACAGTCTCTGGAGAAAAGGTTATGCTGTGGCATCAAATACTGAGGAATATTAGAGAGAAGGGTCTTCGACTACTACAGGGTAAAGGTATGGTGTTATAACCCTAAATTGCACCACTCATGCTTACCTGGCATCAAGCCATCTCATATCCTTTCTTTCCCAAAGCACTGCTGAACAACTCTTTGAAAATCATCTTTTACAAAGGCCCACGCACCCTACTCCATTACTGCATGCATGCACACACTGACTGACCCAAAACAACCTGCGTGGATCGACAAAAGCATGAAAAAAGGAAATTTTCCAATGGAACACAAATGATATGGGTGAGTTAACTGAAGTTCCCGACCATACATGGCCGAGGGTTCGTCCAAATACCTAGCTCCTTCTAGCCTATAAAAGAAGGGGTAGGGGTTCCATTTGGAAGGAGGAAAAATATAGAAAAGAAACTCTGCCCATTTGCATATTCCCATTGTCCCAACCCTTTAGCCTTTCTGATCCAAAATCGGATCTAGAAGCCTGACAGGGCTTAAAAATGGTCAAAAATGAAAGTGCTCGAAATCCGATGAAACCAACACCATTGCACCCGTCTCGTCTTCCTAATTCTGGCCATATACTTACTTCATCAAACGGCCTTCGTATGCGAAAGATATCACGTTCTGTCTGAAAACCCAAACAGACAAAAAAGGGAATGACTGTATAGTCCGTACAGTGCCACGTGGAAGGCTGACTGTACAGGCCGTATGATCGTACAGATGATGTGGCATCTCCTGGGGACAACATGTGGTAGGTGATGAAGCACATGACCGGTCCATTTGGACCAGTTAGAAGGTGACATGTGTCACCACTGTAAGGGTGACACATGGCACAGGATGATGTGGCACATGCTGATGTGGCAAGGTTGACAGGGCAGTGACTGGGTAGGTACGGTGATAGGTGGCAGACACGTGGATGAGTCAGCGATCAACACTTGGTAGTTTTTAGTTGGTTTTTGATGTGCCACGTGGCCCAGTCATGGGCTGCCACATGGCACCCTGTGGTTGGTTCGTGGTTTATGTAAAATTTTATGGTTTTCTCTGGGGTTGAACCCCCGACCTCTCCTCCGGGTAATGGACTGGAAGGACCGGGATAACCACCCGGGCCACTATTGGTGCTTTTTAACTATATGTTAAACAATGTATTTGAATTTGAATGAAGTTTTATTCGGCGGGGGAAAGGGCTGGGGCTTAGCCCCAGCCCTCGGCACGGTTTAATACATTACCACACAACCATAGAGATCACATTTGGGGGGCTTAACATATGCGCGTGGGTGTTGGCGGATAGGGCCTAGCCCCTGGTTCATGGGTGGTTCCATATGACCTGCACCATATTCCGAACAGGGCGCGCGGGTAAGCTGTTGACCCCGGTCCTATGCACATGCCCGATGACCAGGAGCCAGCAGAGAGGGGCCAGTGCACAAACGGTGGAGCGCCCGACCACATGGCCACCTCCCATATGACCAAGAGTGTGTGAAAGTTTGGGGGATGCACCTAAATTTATATAAAGTGGGTTTTTTTTTGTTAAAATTTGGATTTTATTGATTTGCCTGTTTTTAATGGATTTTCTCCATTTTTGGGAGATATTGGGCATTTTTGGAGCCCAAATTTTGGGAGGAAGTTGGGAATGGATAACCAACTTCATATATATATAAACCAGGCCTATTTGAGGCCATGGAGGATAGTGAGAGCAGAGTTATGCTGAAGGGAATCCAAGCCAAAGCCATTTTTATGCAGGGAAGCAATTGAGGAGCAGACGCTTGCGGGTCATTTCTGGGAGCTCCAGACATCCGTTTTGCGTGCCATTTTCTTTGCAGGATTCTAGAGATATGGAAGAAAATGACCAGATCATTCTTGTAGCCAATTGGCACTGCTGCGATGTAATTTTGAGCTTTTGAAAAGAAATAAAGAAGCCTCCCCCATAGAGACAAAGGCCTGGAGACGTAGGCAATGTTGTGCCAAACTCCGTTATCAATTCTCATGTTGTGGTTTGCTGTCTATTATTTTATTTCAGATCTATATATGTGTATATGGCTATAATAATTCCTCTCTTTTCATCATTCTTTCATTAAGCTTCTCAAATTGGATAATTAACGCATGCAAAATTAAAACTCAACCATAGTCATTAAAAGATCCTACGGATCAAGTGGTACCAGAGCTAGTTGACGTTTGGATTTGATTTTTGCATGTTAACCAGGGAAAAGCTACAACGTGGTGAAGGTGATCTTGTTGCAAAGAATCCATTAATTGGATTGAGAAAGAGAGCTTCTCACAACGAGAAGATGGCATCGGAAGAAGGGCTTTCTCAGGATGAGAAAGAGTTCCGGAAAACATTCCTTGCTATGTCGGAGATGGTGAAAGTTTTGTACGAGGATTACTTGGAATGAAAGAGAC
>ML808472.1:85159-98802 GCA_009831015.1 Picea engelmannii
TTTCATATAAGGGTAATCATGTGACACACTAATATAGACACATTAATCGACAGTGGATCTCAATCTAATCTAATCTCAGAAGAATTGGTTACGCAATTGGGGTTAAAAACACAACTACATCATAATCCTTACACACTTAAATGGATAAGCAATCATCATCAAATGCACATAACAAAGCAGTGCACAATCAAATTTGCAAGTTCATCTAAGTATGTGGACAAAGTAACATGTGATGTAGTGCCGTTAAGAGAATGTGGAATGGTCTTAGGTAGTCCATATTTATATGATTGTAAGGAAATCTTCTACAGGACAAAGAATCAATATCAATTCACTAAAGCAGGTCAAGATTATGTGGTTCATGCTCATCATGTTAAAGAAAATAAAACACTTCAAACAATGGAACAATTAAAGAAGGTAGTGCAAGCAAGCGACAAACCAATAATTGTTTCAAATGAAGTAATTGATCTTAAGCAAGAACAAGAAATGATTGTTGAATGGAAAATCAATCATAAGTTGCTTCAAGATAAGCTCATGTCGTGAAATTATCTCAAGTATATCAACTCATTTGCAGTTGTCTTTTTGATGTTGTCATTAGTAATGTTTTCTACATGGATGATAGTGGCTTCAGTAAGATGTAATAGGGTTCAAATGGCTAACAATATACTATCATTTGTCATGATTTTGTTACAGTTGATCTTGATGAGACAGGTGCACAGGACAGAGTTCAGAGATAGAGGACAAGTTGGGTGGCCTATCCCAAGCTTGTTTACTGGTCAGTAACCTTTTGGGGACCAAAAGGTATTTTAGTGGGGAGGTGTGATCCAAAATCAGATCTAGAAGCCTGACAGGGCCTAAAAATGCTCAAAAATGAAAGTGCTCGGAATCTAACGAAACTAGCACCATTGCGTCCGTCTTGTCTTCCTGATTTTGGCCATATATTTACTTCGTCAAATGAGCTTCGTATGTGAAAGATATTGCGTTCTGTCCGAAAACCCAAATAGGCAAAAAAAGGGGATGACTGTACAGTCTGTACAATGCCACGTGGCAGGCTGACTGTATAGGATGTACGGCCATACATATGACATGGAATCTCCTGGGGATGACACATGGTAGGTGATGGAGCACATGATCGGTATAGTTGGACCAGTCAGAAGGTGACATGTGTCACCACTGTAAGGGTGACATGTGGCATAGGCTGACGTGGAACAGGCTTACGTGACATAGGCTTACATGGCAAGGCTGACAGGGCAATGAATAGGAAGGTACGATGACAGGTGGCAGACACCTAGACGAGTTAGCGATCGCACTTGGTAGTTTTTGGTTGGTTGTTGATGTGCCACGTGGCCCAGTCATGGGCTGCCACGTGGCACCCTGTGGTTGGTTCGTGGTTTATGTAAAATTTTATGGTTTTCTCCGGGGTCGAACCCCCGACCTCTCCTTTGGGAAATGAACTGGCAGGACCAGGCTAACCACCTGGGCCATTGTTGGTTCTTATTAACTATATGTTAAACAATGTATTTGAATTTGAATGAAGTTTTATTTGGCGGGGGAAAGGGCTGGGGCTTAGCCCCAGCCCTCGGCATGGTTTAATACATTACCACACGACCACAGAGCTCGAATTTGGGGGGCTTACCATATGCGCGGGGGTGTTGGCAGATAGGGCCTAGCCCCCAGTTCACGGGTGGTTCCATATGACCCGTACCGTATTCCAAACAGGGCGCGCGGGTAAGCTGTTGGCCCCGATCCTATACACATGCTCGATGACCAGGAGCCATCAGAGAGGGGCCAACGCATAAATGGTGGAGCGCCTGGCCACATGACCACCTCCCATATGACCAGGAGCACGTGCAAGTTTGGGGGTTGTGCCTAACTTGATATAAAGTGGGTTTTTTTGGTTAAAATTTGGATTTTATTGATTTCCAAGCCTGTTTTTAATGGATTTTCTCCATTTTTGGGAGATATTGGGCATTTTTGGAGCCCAAATTTTGGGAGGAAGTTGGGGATGGATAACCAACTTCAGATCTATATAAACCAGGAATGTTTGAGGCCATGGAGGATAGTCAGAGCAGAAGTATGATGAAGGGAAGCCAAGCCAAAGCCATTTTTATGCAGGGAAGCGATTGAGGAGCAGATGCTTGCGGGTCATTTCTGGGAGCTCCAGATGTCCGTTTTGTGTGCCATTTTCTTTGCAGGGTTCTAGAGATCTGGAAGAACATGACCAAATCAGTATTATATCCAATTGGCACTGCTGCGATGTGCTTTTGAGCTTTTGAACAGAAATAAAGAAGCCTCCCCCACAGAGACAAAGGCCTAGAGACATAGGCAATGTTGTGCCGAACTCTGTTATCAATTCTCGTGTTATGGTTTGCTGTCTATTATTTCATTTCAGATCTGCATATGTGTATATGGCTATCATAATTCCTCTCTTTTCCTCATTCTTTCATTAAGCTTCTCAAATTGGATAATTAACGCATGGAAAATTAAAACTCAACCATAATCATTAAAAGATCCTATTGATCACTTTCCTTGTGCCAAAGAAGATTCAAAGAAAAGTAGTTGAAGGACAGAAGAAGAGGAGCACAGGATCAGGTTCGAGGAGTGGTGGCCGGTCTCAAATTTTGTAAGTTGACTCATTCAAAGTAATAAAGAAAATTCTTTTCTCGTCCCAATTCATGAACTTTTTATAGTTTGATTAGTATATGTTTGGATTTCTAACCCGTTAGTATATAAGTAGGATGCATGCGTAGTTGTTTCTTGTATTGCATGCAGGTCATCTTTGGAAGGAGTATTGCGAACAATTAATCAAGTACAATGGAGGATCGACATCAAACGTCGGGAACGAGGTAGGTTGATCTTTCCATGCATTTACTAAGAAAAGGGGATTTAAATCTAGGGATGAAGGTAGAAAGTAGTTTCTTTTTGGTCATATCTGCATGCAAAGTCTGAACTCTATTTGCTAGTCCATAGGGAGATTTCCCTCACAATAGAATTGGCGACCATACTGGGGAGACTCTCTAGGGTTCCTGGAATTTTATTTCGTTTTTGGGTAGTTTTATAGAATAGTTTTTCTTTCCTATTTTTTCTTTTAGTTTCTGTAAGGTCTGAGCTAGCAGGGAGTCTGGTTTTCCATACCATCTTTCGCTGTATTTTGCTTGACTGTGTTTTTCGAGACCCACAGAGGTACACGCGGTCTGCATAAGGTATGCAAGCGTGTAGCCGCGCCCTACTCTCTTGCAGCCCATGTGTGAATGCTAGCTAAAGAAGTAGCAGTAGCGTGTAGAGTTCAGAGAACTTCAGAGGCAATCATCCTCTTCCCTGTCAGAATCACACATTCTCAGGGGGTTTTATGGAATTCTGTCTGAGTCTTGTTTACTAGCAGTCCTATCTCAGATTTTTTTTTCCTTATCATTTTTTCCTTACATTATTTGTTTTTGTATTAAAAAGAGTGTTCAAGCCTTCAAGGGATCCTAGTTATCGATATCAATGGTCTCTTCTTGGTTTTGGGTTCTCTGTTTTCATTTTTCTCAGAGTTTAGATATACACACGGCCTGTACAAGGTCAGCCCATGTGTACACGCCCTCTGTCTCTATTCAGTGCGCGTTCGCATGCGTGTTGTTGGATTAATAGTCACGCGCTTGTACAAGATACTTTTTGTTGAGGGTAAGGCAATCATCCTTTCCCTTGATAAGAATTATTCCTCTCAGGTGTTTGAATCTCTATTTGAGAAGTCAGTAGCTTAGGATTAATCTTACCCTTATCCTACTTTTTCTTAGTTAAAAAAGTTGTCATAAAAATAAAAGAATTTTTAAAGGTTTTTAGACAAGTGTGAGAGTCATTGTTTTTAAAAAAATAAAATTGCTAGTGCGTGATTTTTGACCTGATTCTTTGCGATCTGCGATTAGGCCAGAGTTGTTTTTCTTGGTTTTTCCTTGTCGGTATTTTTCCTTTCTTGCTTTACTAGAATTTAAATAATAATAATAAAAAATATCTTTTCATTTTCTTGTTTGGTTGAAAAGTGTGTTTCTTCATTATTAGCCAGAGAAAAGTCATTTATTTCACAAGTTTTTGCAGTTTACTACATCATAAGTAGCTTGTAGTCAAGTGAAATTTCTTTTGAGTTTGTTGTCCAAAATCTTAGAAAATTAAAAATATTCATTTTGAAAAGTTGTTGAAATTTGTCATTAAGTAAAAGTTTTGTTTCCATCTTTTTTATTCATTTTTGCTTTCATCTTTTACACCTCACCAGTTTCACTTTCATACCCCTTAACGTAAGACAAAGCCATCAAAGTAACGCTAAATTTAAAATCTACTAGACTTTTATGTTTGTAGGGTTCACCAACTAGTTCAAGATTAGGGCCTTGGATTAGGTTGGAGGGGAAACTCTTCAAGGCCATTTAAAATCAAACATTGGAGTCTGAGTTAGCGAGTGTCTAAGTCCATTGTCGTGAAATTTATCCGAGACCCCCCTCTAACACAGGGGATAAACACAAGGTCATGTGTGGAAAGGTAGTGGAGATAACCCCTCCAAAGCTGGACCAATCATAGTGGAGAACACATATAGAGGGCTTGTTTTGGGATTCCGTCGTTTTCATTTGCCATGGGGCTTCATGGGTCTCGAATCCATTCGAGGTCCTCAATTGTCTTCTGGACCATTTTCTCTCGATACCCTTGACATTTTTCGGGCTCGATACCCTGCTCATTGTGGTCTACCCGACTTTCGACTGTACCCGCCTGGTGACTGTTCGCGCGCTGGCAACCTAGTTGCCAATATTTTTTAGGGACATACACAAGTGATTACGGGGGTATACCATGGTACCTAGGGCATACATTGGGCCACACTTTGCAGAGTATACCCGGAGGGTGCTTCCATGTTCGAGTTGCACTTGCACCGGTAAGTTGCTCTAGTGTTGGTTGTTGTAACTGTTCTTCCAAGTAATTTAGTGTTTGTCTGTCTTATCTTCTAGGAAATTTTTATAGTGTGTGTTAATTTTGAATGTTTAGACTACCTTAGAGTGTCTTGGATCTTCTCACACAGTGGAGGATCCTGAGCTCCGCCGGTCACGAAGGCTTCTTGGCCTACCACCGGTTACACTGGAGCCACCCCCGCCACCATTAAGGTGAAAGCTAGACCAACAAGGGTATTTTGAAGCGACCGGGTTACAAACCATTGTGCCCGACCAACCCTCAGAGGAATCGACCATTTTGGACCTTGAAGCAACCTCTCTTGGCCTAGTTGAAACCCAAACCACTGATTTCTTGGCACCTTTCATTGTACCAATTCAATTTTATGAGAGCCAGACATTGTTGCACACAAAAATGGAAACAAATGTTGTTACTCCTTCTGGGAATTCTTCAATTCCCACTACGGTTGTCACCACAGGAGAGATTTCACCTCCTAACCCACCGTCATTGGTCCGAACCACCATGATCTCGACCACAACTACTTCGCACAGTGGTCCGATCCTGTCTTTGGCAGCGACCACGACCCCTTTCACACCTAGTGCGACAGGCCCTCCGTTCTCATATGGGATTCCTAGTTCGGGTACAAGTCCTGTACTTTCCTACTCCACTTTACAGACTTTGGGTTTGGGGGCAGGGAGCTCTAATGCTCCTCTGCAAGGTCACATGGGGGGAACTCCTGCTCCTTTTAATGCTTTCCCTTATGGAGGAGGCCATATCCCTCCTTCGTCCCCTTCACTCGGTGGCTTGCATCAAAAATCCGCCGGGCAACCTACACACAATAGTTTAGTTGGAGCGGGGAGTCAAGGACCACCTTCGCATAGTATGCCGGTAGGTTTGACACCATTTTCTTTGAACGAAACATTTGGTAACAACACCTTCTTGTCAGCCGCTTTCCTGACTGTTGGAAACCCCATTTTTGGACAATCTACTCCTATGCAGGGTACTATTCCTGCGCAGGGGGAAAACCTACCAGGACCTTGGAATTCAGGGCAGGGATCCGTTCCCTCATCCGGAATGCCGATCTGAGGTAATTCTTTCCACAATCAATGGAACCCCAGACAAACTACTATGCCTATCCCCACGAGACCGGCATGGGGTAATCCTTCCCAAAGTCCTTCAAATACAATGCATGCCCAACAATCTATGTCTTATTTGGGAAATCAATTGATGATGTCTCCACATATGCAAAATCCTTACGCTGGCCAGGGCCATGGTTTCTACCAGAATCTGGGCCAGCAACCAAACTTTTCCTGGCAACCTGGTGCCAGTCAAACTCCAGGCCCCTTTTTCCCAGGTTATCACCAACAACCCAAATTACCTTTCCTGGCGACTTTACACTTGCCAGATTTGAGAAGGTTGTTGAATGACCCTATTTGTCACGATCCCCATTGGCCTCCTATACCGACAAAGTTTCCTTCGAACATTCCAATGTTTGAAGCCAATCCTAATGAAGATCCAGGAGATCATGTGAATACCTTCCATCTTTGGTGCTCATCTAACTCATTGAAAGATGACTCCATATAGTTGCAATTGTTTCAACGTACTCTCATTGGGAGTGTCGCGAAATGGTACATTGAGCTCGATTGGTCAAGATACTCTTATTTTGGCAAACTGGAGATGGATTTCCTGAACCATTTTTAGTTACCTGTGAGATACAATGCTAGCACAGAGCTACTCGCCAATTTCGAACAGACAACAACATACTATATCCCTGATCACATCCAAGAATGGAGACGCTGGAAGAGTTTAATCAAGGTACTAGTCCCACCAGCATTCCTTCTAGAGTGGTTCCTTAAGTCTTTGGTCCCGTAGTTATCCAAAGACGTTCCGACGTCAGGATTTTTCTCTGAAGAAAACACCATCATGAGGGCTCAACAGTTTGAGCTCATCTACTCTCAGTCCAATTTATTATACAACATCTTTCTAGATGCACCACATTCAATACTGGATAGAACTAGACAGAGAGATGGACCACATGCAGATGGTATTGTCGATTCAGCACAAACAAAGCTCGCTGAGCAATTGACAAAGCAGTTGTAGCATTTATCAATACAACAAACAACGGCCAACCAAACTACTGCTTTGGCTACTCCCTCTACCAAAACGTCGAAAGTACACACAGTGCAATCGACTAACCCAAAGGCCACCCAATAACCTGAAGGGAAGAAAAAACAACGAAAGAAGAGTAAGGGGGACAAAAAACCCAACGATAATGTTGGCGGGGACAACACTGAAAAATGGAAGGTGAGGTATCCATGCAAGTTGTGCGTGGAAGACCACCCGGCCCATCTATGTCCTCGACTTGCAGAGGCCCAAAAATTTGTCACGCAGCAACAACAGGCAGTGTTGACTAATCCATTTCAACATGGGAAAAATCTAACTCAAGCCTCTGCAATCACAGAAGGGGGCAGCCAAGAAACCAACCCACCTCCGAACAACCCCACATCTGCGAACGTATATATGGTTAGGAGTGATGCTTTTATATCGACTAGAGCGCACGACTATAGTAAACCAAGCGCTTTAGAGAAGGGTAAAGAAGATTACCTCCCATCTCTTCCTCTATAGATTGAGAAGATGTTGGGAGAAACAATGACACACATTACAAAAGGTGCATTTAAAAAAGATTCTCATAACCCAAATGCAAGGGCCACCCATAACTACTCTGTGGTGGAGAATTTATCACAAACCCCTTGTGCGATGTCTGCTTTGGAGGTCCTCCAAAGCTTCCCTTCTCAGAGGAAAGCCTTGTTAACCGCTTTGGGCTCTACTGAGACCTATAATCCGGGTACCATCATGTTAGATACAACCAACTTAAAACCTCGTCTTCCTTACCACGTAGCATTTTAGATAGTAGTGGCTTATCCCATGAAAATTTTTACTCAGAATATCTTCCGCACGGTAGTCGATGAGGGTGCCTCGACATGCGTTATGTCGTTGGCATGTTGGAAGGCCATTGGCTAGCCTGTTTTGTCTCCATCACCTACTCTCCTCACTGCTTTCGACGATCATTCGTTCTGACCACATGGCATCGTTCCTTCTTTCCCCGTGTAGTTAGGAGGGAAGACCATGTGTGTCAAAGTAGAGGTAGTCGATGCTCCCCTTGACTATAACCTCTTGTTAGGAAGGAGTTGGACTTATGCTATGCAAGCTGTGGTTGTTATTGTTTTTCAGGTCTTGTTGTTTCCACACGAGGGCCGGATAGTGACCATCGATCAATTGTGTTTCTCCAGACCTGACCCTGCTTTGGGGGCATCCACAGTCCTGATGATTGATAATCCTCAACCAGGTGTCGTTAACATAGGAGTTGGTTTATGCCCATCCTTGATGGGTACCTTTGATTACCTTCCCCCTCACAACGACATCAAATTTATATCCAATCACCATAAGGTTGAGATTTTTCAAGTTTCATCATTCCGCACGAATTACTTAGAGGATCCATGGATACTTCCTTCCCCATCGACCACGATGGATGAGACACGGCACCCAAGCATGTCCATGCCCTTGTCTACCGCTGAAGTAGCATACTCTTTAGTCCAGCAAGCTTCAGCTAACCCTGATCTGACTCTTGCACAGGAGTTCGATCCACTTTTAAAGCCTATTTGGGCTCAGGGTTCTCTCGCTAACACTGATTCATTAGACTTAGTCTTACCTTCTGACGAAGCAATAATTGAAGCAATGACTAGTCCAAACAAACCTTGGGAAGATCTTCATCACAGATCATATTTTTTCCCAGAGTTAAGCCAAATCGAAGTAGGAGAATTCACCGTGACCATGACGGGAGATCAGTCATGTCCTATTAATCTCTTAGCTACACATGAAATTTATGCTGAGGGAAATATGGCAACTATCACTGAAACAATACCAATCAACATCTCCTGAAACCCTGACATCATGGAGAAAGTTTTCGTCGAAGCGAATTTCTCCCTTGAAGAGATTCAAATCTACACGGATCTTTTCAAAGAATTCCGTGACGTTTTTGCCTGGTCTTATGAGGAAATGTTAGGTATCGATCCAAAAATAGTTAAACATGAAATCACAATGTATCCTCATGCCAAACCTATCCGACAGAAGCTTTGTCCAATTAATCATAAGAAAGCAACAACCATCAAGATTGAGGTAGAGAAATTGCTAAAGGCAGGTTTTATCTATCCTATCCATTTGACTCAATGGGTGTCAAATCCTGTGCCGGTCAATAAAAAACAAGGCACGATTCGTGTATGTACCAAATTTCATGATTTGAACAAGGCATGTCTCAAAGATAATTTTCCAACACCATTCATCGACCAGATCATTGATGAATGTGCTGGTTGCAAAGCCTTTTCTTTCATGGATGGTTTTTTGGGATATAATCAAATCCAAATAAAACCCGAAGACTAACACAAAATTACATTCATTTTTTCTTGGGGTACATTCGCATATCATAAGATGCCTTTTGGTCTTAAAAATGCTGGAGCCACCTTCCAGCGGGCCATGTCTTTTGTTTTTCATGATCTCAAGCATATAGTCGAGGGATGATTTAGCATCACAATCATCCCACACACCTTAGACTTATCTTCAAACGCTATCGCTACTTTAGGATTCGCTTGAATCCAAACAAGTGCAGCTTCTACGTAATGTTAGGACGTTTGTTAGGTTTCATCATATCAACAACAGGGATCATGGTCAATCCTCTCAAGGTGGAGGCAATAATCCAGTTTCCCCCCCACGCACAATCCTTCAACTTCAGAGTCTACAAGGCAAGGAAAACTTTTTACGATGCTTCATCGCCAACTATGCTGAAATCACCAAGGGCTTTATGTGCTTACTGAAGAAACATGTTCCTTTTTACTGGGACGATGTCGCTCAACACTCTTTCGACGCATTAAAACACGCCCTCACAACTGCCCCTCTGCTCTGACCACCTAACTATAACAAATATTTCTTATTATATCTGGCTATAGCAGAGTCAACCATTGGCATGGTTTTAGTTCAAGAAGATGATTTTCTCTCAGAATACGTGATCTATTACCTAAGCCGAGGCCTCGTAGGACTAGAACTCAATTATTCTCATATCGAAAAACTTCTGTTGGCAACAGTTCATGATGTTCAATGGTTCTGTCATTATGTTCTATCTCACAAAACCACCGTCATTGTTGTCGTGAATCCATTCTAGTACACATTGACACAATGGGTAATAGGTGGAAAAATTAGTAGATGGATAGTCATCCTCTAGGAGTTTGACTTAGACTTCGTTTCAACAAAGTCTAAAAAGTCATTGGTCTTCGCAGAGCTTATTTTAGAACTTCTGGTTGAGTCAGGTGACGTTGTGCCTGAAAAATTGCCTATCTGGGGAGATATGTTTTTGATCACATCTTCAGATCCCTGGTACAGAGATATACTTATCTATATCCAGAATTTGAAGTGCCCCACTTTTGCTTCTCGTGATGAACGTCGGTGTATACACCATCAGGCTAAGAATTATCTCATACTCGAAGATACGTTGTATCAGAGAGGTGTAGACTGCATCTTACGTCGATGTCTCACTCATGAGGAGGTAGTTATCATGCTTAACGATTGCCATACCGGAGCTTGTGGCAGTCATTTGTCTGGGTTTGCAACAACCCAAAATATTCTATGAGCAGGTTACTTCTGGCCGACACTTATCAAAGATTGTATAGAATTGATCAAGAAGTGCCATCCGTGCCAAATCTTCTCTTGGAAGATGAGGGCACATCCCGCTCCCATGTTTCCTGTCATCATAGTTGGTCCCTTCACCAAGTGGGGGATTGATTACACTAATTGCAACCCTCCTTTAGCAAGGGGGCACTGCTATATCATCGTAGCTATAGACTACTTCACTAAGTGGGTCGAAGCTATGCCAACGTTTAAAGATGATGGAGAGACTGCAACTCTTTTTTTATTCAACCAGATCATAGCAACGTTCGACGTCCCAAGAGAGATTGTTACTGACCATGGTAGTCACTTTCAAAACCAAATGATGACCGAATTAACATCAAAGCTTGGCTTATGGCAAGAGAATTCATCCCCCTACTACCCTCAATCCAATGGGCAGGTGGAAGCTATAAAAAAAACTCTTAAGACTATTCTACATCGAACTATCAACTCAACCAAGTAAAATTGGCATTTGATGTTATACTCGGCATTATGGGCTTACCAAACATTTGTTAAGATTGCAACCGGTTTCTCACCTTTTCAACTCATTTACGGGATGGAAGTAGTCTTGCCCATCGAATGTCAAATCCCATCTCTAAAATTGGCAGTACAATTATTTCCAGACACTTCTCCACTTGAAGAACGATTAGTATACCTTGAGCAGCTCAATGAGCAGCGTCGTGATGCAGCCCTGGCCAATGAGGCTCACAAACATAAGGTCAAGTGTCAATATGATAGGTCCGTTCATCCTTGGATTTTCTCTGAAGGCGACCTTGTCCTGGTCTATGACCAAGATAAAGACCCCCCTTGGGGCAGGAAAATTCAAACCCATGTGGTTCGGACCTTTCATCATAAAAGAGGTATTAAAAAAAGGCGCTTATCATCTGGTTGATTTTGAAGGGAATGATTTGGCGGAGCCAAGAAATGGGCTCTACCTCAAGAAGTATTACTCATAGGCAGGTCACTGTGGGTAACTTTTTGTATCATATGTATAGTATGTGTACTATTACTTTTTAGTTTCTTTTAAATGTTATGGGCATGTCATTGATGTTATCTTTTGTCAATATGGAAGATGTCAAGTGATTCTGAGGTGTTCATTGGGTATGCAGACGGTGCTAGTAGGCACACTTAGAGGATTGCCTCCGCAACTTGGGTAATATTTACACCTCAGGGCCAGTTGTTATCTTCTGGAGGTATATTCTTAGGTGACACCAAAAATAATGTCGCTGAGTATAGTGCAGTTATTGAGTTGCTTCGTGACACCATGTCATGGGGTATCTCTCATCTCTGGGTCTATATCGATGCTCATCTGGTTGTGTCTTAGTTAAACAGAGTATACCGGGTTCATGATCCAACCTTACACCGACGATTCCTTAGGGTACGTCTCTTAGAACAAAACTTTGATTATATTACATATTTTTATGTTCCTAGGAGATTAAACCAAATTATAGATACTCTAGCTAATCAAATTTTAGATTGGCATCTTGCACACATATGAAATAACATTGACATAAGCATGTAAATAAATTTTTGCATGCATGATCCATAAGACACAAAAGATCAAAAAACCATATATAATATCATAAAGTAACTAGAGTACATAGATGGATGCAAGCGCCTCAAAAATAGGACCAATAACGAGTCAGAGGGCTTATGCCCTCAAAACATATATACAAGTAGTGCTCATGGCACGTAAAAAGTCTAAATAGGTTCAGGGCCTATGGGACCTATTATACTGGTCCACAGCATGGGCTAAATGCCTAAACAATTGAACCCATGTTCAAGGTGCCCCCACTACATGAGGCTGCATGGATGGCGGCAGGTCCTCAATCTCTGCCATCGGGACTGTGCGAGTGAGTGCAGTAAAGTTCCGCTCAACTTGTCTAAGTACCCTCTCAGCCTCCCTGCCTGGGAGGTCTCTTGCTACTGCTGGTCCCCCGGCAGTGGCAGCTGCGGCTCTTAGCCGAGGATGACGCCTGTTCCATGCATAATTGGCAGGTCACACTGGTCCCACATTTGCATGCAACAAATGTATATCCGTAAAATACTCTGGCATATAAAAAAATGATATATATAACAAAAACGACATAAAAATTACATATACAACAAAAAAAACTACAAAGGTGGAGACTTACCCATCTCCCCTCGCTCCTCACCAGGAGGAACGGGTATCTCAGGATCTCTCGAAAAGTCTATCCCTGCATATGGGTAATCCTCGATCACAGGGATCTGCCGGGACAGCCATGCAAAAAAGTCATCATCTAAGGACTCGTTGGTCCTTCCACCACCCTGTCGCGGCAGTAATACTACCCATATACATACAATAGGAAAAGAGGTCTGATGTCCTCGTACCACTTCCCGAGGACTAAAGCTCAGAACTCTCTCAAAAAAGAATGAACACAAAATAGTTCCGAACCCGAAGTTCCTCTGTGTCCGCTGATGGAAATCTGTCAATTGGCTCTTCATACACTCCAGTAGTGTGGTACTCCAGTCAAAAAATTGTGCATTCAAGCACTGGATAACACAGTTCATCTGTGCATGGGACTCCTGATGCAAGGCTGTTGAACCAGTAATCCAACCAATGAGAAATAATATCACTTGCAGCGATAGGTCAATGATCTTACTTATGGGCACCTGGGAGCTCAAATGGTTTGTCCTAGCCTCATAGTGCAGGGCTATCAGTTCTGCTATGTTAAGCAGCCCTGATGGAAACATCCTAAAATTGACTGGTTCCCCTCTCCTTGAGAGGCCAGTCAAAAAGTAGATATCCTCGGTGGTGGGCACCAGTGATTGACCCTCTAGCATGAAGGCCTCTGCATCAGGGTGCCAATAGTCAACCAAGGCATTCAGTAGCCTCGGTTGCGCTCGCATAAACAGACACATAAAGAACTTTAGCAAACCACATTGCATCAACGTGACCACGACATTCGGATCTCTCGCAACCAACTCACTAACTTCCTCTTGCTCCCTTTCCCTCCAGTGGACATACATCCTGCCAACAAAACAAAGTTCAAGAGGGCGAGTGAGTG
>ML808472.1:104941-119922 GCA_009831015.1 Picea engelmannii
GTCATTTAAAATGTATGTATCTCATTCCTCTCTAAACTAGTTTATATGACAATGAAGGCTAAGGTGAAGTTTGTATTATGTCTTGTTTTGTTCTAGCTTCATGAGGAAGTTAGAGAGATTATTTTGTGTCCACACTTACTGATTTGTCCGATAAAAAAATTGGCGACCATACTGGGGAAATTACCTCTTTTTGGTTTTTTGCTTATTATTTTCTTTTAGCTTGCCTTCTTTTGATCAAATTCATTCTCTGAGTCTGTGGGTGATCCATTTTGACTCTCTGTTCCTGAAGGTTCATTGATAAATTTTGTCATTTTTCGCAATTTTCTTTTTATTCAAAGATCGTCGCACTGTGTCATATTGACATCCTGCGATGATTTATTGTCATCACACTCTACTTGTGTAGACTAGAGAAAAGACATCACAGTGTGCCTTGTTGACAACCTGTGACGATCCTAGATTGTCGCACTGTACTCCTCTACAGCCTGCGACGATTCCTGTAGGAATTGTTGGGTGACATTCAAATTTCTTTTCTTTGCCTAGATTTTTCTTTACTGCCTGGGATGAACTTTTGACACTGGTGAATGATTGGTTTACAACTTTTAAGCCTGGATTTAATTGATTTTCAAGGATTGAAAGTCTTCTTTACAATATTTGTAATTTTTTCTTTTGACTTCTTGTTGCAAGGGTATAATATAAAGATTTTGTTCATGGGTGCTTGTTTGATTAGCAGTCCTTGATTTCTTTTGAGTTTTGGATTGTTTTTACTTTCTAGATTGTTGATTGATTAAGAGACAATTTTTGTTTGCATTCAACAAAAGGTTTTCTTATCATTTCATTTTTGCTTGCATTGTGAGTTTGATTTGGGAATAGTGTTGAGAGTGCAATAGTTTTCTTAGACCATTCTTTCTTCTCTTCATGACATCTCTGTTCTAATTTGAAAAGGAAAGAACTGAATTTTATTATTCTTTTTAATAGTCTTTGTAAGAAATTTTTGGATTCATATATTTCTTGAAAAGAGAAAATTTTAAAATTTGATAGCTTTGGTTGTTTGGAATTCACATCATTCAAAAATTGAGAAATTTTACGGGTATCTTTTGTATTCTAGAAATGAGAAACCTTCTCCCTACTGTAATTAGAGTTCATTGAATGAAACATTTTCATTTCATCTCTTCTTGCATCTTATTGGGTCAAGGTCAAATATATCATCAGTTTCACTTCTGTTTCCCTTTTGAGTAAACAACAACCTTTAAAATACAATACAATTTTAAAATCTATTAGCAACTTTTATTTTCTAGAACTTTTCTACACCAACATTAGCTAGGATAGCGCTTTGGAATAGGTTTTAAGGCACACTCTCTAAAGCATCAAAACACACATTAGTATCTTGTGATAGGGAGAGTACAAATACACTTGCTACATTTTGTCCTAGGAAGCCCTTCTAACATAAGGGTCAATCACGAGGTCACATTAGGATCGACAAAGTTAATTACCCTTATTTGTTGGTCTTAGTGTAGATATTGCACATACTATTGGGGGTCACTTGAGAAGAAAATCCTATGGGTACCTTATCGAGTTGATTTTTGGATTAGATACCCTACCCTTGCGTGTGGATCAGAATGTCCACTGCTTCCCCAGGAATCATTGTCGTAATTGGTAACCTTAGTGGCCTATCTCTTTAGAGTCTTTACACGAGGTGACTGTGGAGGGGCAAGTCTTCACGATACCTAGAATTGAAATTATCCAAACTCACTCGGGCTCCTTGGAGGGTATACCCACGATTATGTGTGGGAGCTTGCACCAGGGTGTGAGTACGATAAGTAGGTCGTCAACGTAAACTTTCCACCCGCTTTATCCTAGCCCCTTCTTGTCTTGATTTTGTGACGTTGGATTTCATCACCAACTAGTGACTTCGAAATAAGAAGGTTTGTTTGCATGTATGATATCTAGATTTTATTAGTGAGTGTTGTTTGTTTCTCTAGTTGGCCATATATTTATTTCAATATTTATTTGGTGCGGCCAACATCGGCCCTCACCATTCATGCAGGATGTAAGGGTTACCTCCAAAAGATCCAGAAGAATATATTCCTTTGCTTCCTAACTTACCAGAGGGTTCTCCTAAAGGAGTAGTCAATAATGACATAACCTCTGATATTGGAAGTTCTACTCCATTGGAGGAATGCATACTTCCTGTAAATCTGTTATTGAGTGTTGTACGAGATCCACTTTTGCTCCAGAAAAATTCATCGAGAGACGTTGTTGTTGAAGATTATACTGGAATACCTACTGGACCTCACACAGAGTTTGGTGTAGATGTTGGTTAAGTCTCTCTTATTTACTCTTCTATTATGTTTGAGTTTGTATTGACCCAGGGTTCATGTCTATTCGTGTTTCCAACAAAGCCTCTAAAACTATCGACCCTCCTGGTAAACCAGAAGGCAACACAACACATAGAATGCACTGTGTAGTCTCACATGAGATAGTTTTAATAGGTGGCTATAATAATTAGGTGTTTACAACCTAGGATTGAGTGTGAGATATGAGAACTGAATATTGAACCATTATTATAACTAGTAAACACAATGTACTGCTATTGACGAATAAGCAGGAAATATAACAACTCATTCATTAAGCATAACAATAAAAACTGCAGACAATAAAGATATGCATGCATTCATCAAATAACACAGATTTTACCGTGGTTCATCCCCTCCTGGGCTACGTCCACAAAGATATGGCTCTTGGCTCTTTTATTATAGTATTTATGCATCTACAACACCGTACGCTTTACAATCCTTCACAGTTGGGTATGATCTATATGAGGTGGACTAGATCGCACCAGGATCCTTAGCCTACGATCTAACCCTCAAGATATACCTTCCTTCATCTTCTCTAGTTAAACAACTTATACAAAATAGATCATACAAAAAAATATCACCTATCATCTTGCTACAATACTTCTCTCTATAACAACGACTAGTCTTTCTAATAACCAAAAACCCAACGATACCTAAGTATATATTTGAACCCCTTACGATACCTAGGTATTTATATTTATACATTTCTGGCTCTTCAGCCATTTACAATACATTACCAAAACCCTAACCCTACCGTCGTTAGGTCTTCTTTGTGCACGCTTTCTTGTATGCACACGTGTTGTGCTTCCTTCTAGCTGTTGCTTTCCTTGTGCATGCTTTATTTCCCAAAAATGACTTCATTTTCCTCTTCGAACTGCTTCCAACAACCCCCCAACATTGACATGTGGCTCTTCATGAGCCACCTAACCTTTGTGTGCTTCCTCAATCTCCTTGGTGATTGCCTGAAACTTTTCCTTAAGCTATGTTTCCTGTGTCTCCACCTACGCAATCTTCTCCTTGAGTGTGTCCAATATCTGGACTACAACTTCGTCACTGACCAATTCTGCACACTCTGCCTTAGTTTGTGCTATTTGTGTCTTGGATTCCTTTGCTTGTGCCAGGACTTCTGCTACCTTCTCTTGTAGTGGTTCCATTTGAACATGTCACTCTTATTTCTGTGTTTGTGCAGTGGTGAGTTCTGACTGCAGTTTCTTCATGTCATGCACCCCTTTGACGTGCTCTGTGATATCCATTGTCTTCTGCCTTTGCTTGAGGTCTTGGATCACTGTGTTGATATTTTCTTCTTCCTTGTCCCACATTTAGACCTGTTGATCCTCCTCTAACTTTGTCCAAAGTTGTGTTTCTTGATCAGACAAGTCATCTTCTGTGCGGACCTATTGTTCTATCTCCTGTAGTTGCACTATCGCTTCCTGATTCTTTTTCTCCTTTTTCTCTTTGTTTCTGATTTTCCAAGATCACATGGAGTGTATGGAAATGATAATATGCAGATAAAAAAGAGTAGAAACCTGGAAATAAAAAACAACAAACCAAAATATTGTCTCTGCAAAAATGTAAAAGGGTGTATTCAGGATTTATACCTACAAAAATTACTGAAATGACCGTATCTTGGGAACAAAGAAATATTTTCAAGTGAAACAAAATGAGTTCCCAAGTGAAATGAGTGCTCTAGATGAAATGGAATAGTCCTCTTCTCCAAAAAATGTACTCAAATGACAAAAACTAGAGATGCGACAACACAAATTCATGATCTCAATCTACAACGAGAGAGGATCTTCAAATGCGCTTTGATACCATGTTTGACAACACATGTATTCCAATAGTGGACGAACACTTTTAGTAACCACTCAAAAAACCAGATTAAATATCAACACAATGATATTTTTATGTGGTAAAACACCTATTGGGAAACATCCACATCCCTAGCCAATGTGGCTACTAGGAGCAATTTATTAATGAAAAATAAAATATTACAGAGAGATTTACAAGAGAGTTTCTCAAAACCGATCATTGGAAAATGACCCTCCATGCTCTTTAAATAGAGATCATGGACCAATCGAGTGCTAATACATGGATCAACGTATCCTTTAATATCGAGGATAATATGATTCGTCAGATCACTCTATGTCGGGAACATATCGTAACTGTCAGATTACCTAAATACAAATGCATACTAATGCATACTAAAGAAACAAAATTTTACCTAATGACACATTAGACCAAGTTGATCTTAACTAACTCATGAGTGTCTAAATATCCTAACATTCCTTAGGAGCAATTCTTGTGAAACTAGGAGAAGGAAATCTTGACCATCCCATATACTTTGCAAGAAAAAATATTTCACAAGCTAAGTGGAATTATACAACCAATGGACAAGAATGAATACCTATGGTGTATGCTCTAAATAAGTTTAGTCCTTATATTTTAGGAAGAAATTTAAATTTTATACTAATCATTCCACTTTAAATTATTTGGTTAGCAAGCTTGTGTTAGAAGGTTGTATTTTTATTATTCCAATACTTTTTATTTGAAGTTGTGATCAAACTAGGTAGGCATAATGTAAGGATTGATCATATTTCCAGATTGAAATTAGGATAATTGGGTGGTGGTGTTGATGATTAACTTCCATATGCAGAATTTTTTAAGGTAGAGTTGATTCCTAATTATATGGTGTATATTTCCTTATTTTTATCCAATAGTGTGAAGGATCATATCCTGTCACTAAGAGAGAGGGCGGGGGGGTGAATCAATGACACAATTATTATATCAAATTTTATTTTGTTAATGAAAACATAATTTTAACACAATATTTTATCGTGGAACCCAAATGGGAAAACCACAAACTCTTTTCTATTAACTGCAAATTTTTTTTTTTACATGTTACATAGAAGGAAGATATTTTTCCTTTTCGATCAACACCAACTGATCAAGATGCACCCACACCCTTGTTCACTCGCACAAAATGGTAGGAGGTTTCGACCCCCTATTTAGTTAGCTACAACTAACAATGAAGCACCAACTCCCTCTGCAGGTACCAACCTACCCTTGCACCACCCAACCACCCTTATTTTCTGAATCTGGGGAAACTTCTATATAAACTCTTTAATGCATCTTTCTCTTCTTCTCTGGTTAATATATCTTCTCATTCAGACTGCAGATTTACAATATTCTCAACACTCTTCCTCGTTTATATAATCTTAAAAACGATGTGGGAGTGATGCATTGTGTCCCTTTGTTTGGACCATCACACCTCTTCATTTAACTTAACCATAATCATTGTTTTATCATTTTTACTGTGAATTCTTTTCATAAATTGATTATAGTTATGGATCAATTTCATTCTTTTAACTCAATCCTGAATCTCTGCAATTTATTTACTGAAACCAAGTTCTACAGAGGCGCTTCCTTGAAACCAATACATGTGACCAAGTGATACAAAACCATGGGCTTTATCAACTTTAGCGACGTATTATATTCTTCCTTTTAAATATCTTATTCTATATGACCAATGGCAGTGACCAGATGCTAGTCCAAATGAGTGCATGAGTGCTTATCCATTCAATGATCATGATTTAATCATCTGATGAGATGGACGACAGTCAAGACATCGTGAACTTTGGGTTTAAACTTTTCTAATTTTCAAATCAGATCGGACGGTTTATTTAGTGGAACCAGATCAATGGTCAAATTTGATCTTTACACTCATCCTTTCACTGCTTAATCTAAAGGCTAGGACTTAATCAAGCATTGAGATGGATGACCACCATTTACTTCGCGACTTCATGCTTCACGTGAGTGTGACGTGTAGACATGGTAGTGGAGTATGGCGGTAGAGTGCGAAGGTGGTATGGATGAGTGGTTTGACAGTTTTCTCAGAGGGGGGGTAGGCAGTAAGTGGTAAGGAGTGAGGGGGGTCCGAGTTAATAGGAAGGCGACACATTATGAGGGACCTTCTCGGGAAAAACCTCCAACTCAGACCCCCCTCATTGTTAAAGGAAGAAAGGTAGGGGGGTCTGTTATTCCTTGTCGACCGTAGATCTGAGTGCCTGATTATTAGCCGCTAATATTAGCGCACCCTTTAACACAAAGCGCCAAACCTGTCATGTCACCGCCAAACTTAGGATAAAAGAATTTTATGGGTTTTTGCAATTTACCCTTTCTTCATTTTGTCACCAACCGTAGATCTATTTGGCGAGTGACCACCAACGATCAATGTGGATTTCAAAACCAAAAATTGCAAGTGATTTAATTTGTCACCCAAGCTTTGTGTGCGTATCAATGGTCTTGATCTGATCTAATCGTTGACTAGTCCTCCAACGATTCTTTTGAGATTCATCGCACCATCTCTTCTGAGCTTTGATATTCATTCGCTCACCCTCCTAAGATTTTATCTCTACATATCATCATACTGTAACTTTGATTTTCATTTTTTTAACTCTCCTAAGATTTAATCTCTGCATATCATCCAACTGTTTGACATCAACCATTATATGCTTACAGAATACTGTTGATATCAATGACAATTCTTCATACCAACTTATCACCACATCAATGATATTGATTGTTGACATCAATGAAAATATATTAATGACACTATATCCAACAATATTCCCCTTTGTCATTGATGGCAACATTCAAACTTCATATTGAATCTCCCCCTGAGATGTTGCATCTCTCCTCTGAATTTATTCTCCCCCTTTGACATCAATGGAAAATGGTTGCTTCCCTTATGGTAAAGCTCTGTTTGTATGTATACTTTTGACTAGAATTTAAAAACGGATAAATCCTCCTGCAATCATACTTTTCCTGTCATATTGAATGACTCCTTCTGACTTTGATTGTTGTCTCCCCCTGATTTGGTGCCAATTAATGCATTTTTATTTATTTTTCTTTATATTTTATTTTTATTTTTGAGAGATTTAGGTTGGAAGAAGGATTAATCCCAAATTTTTCCTAAGATATTCAAATACATATCTGCTTAAGGGTTTTGTGAAAATATCTGCCACCTACTCTTGTGTTGGAACATATTCCAATTTAATGTTCTTATTTTCATCCTAATCTATTAGATAGTGGTATTTTATGGGAATGTGTTTTGATTTGGAGTGTTGAACATGGTTCTTGGAGAGACTTATCGCGCTTGTATTATCACAGTGGATAGTAGTAAGTTCTTCAAATACTATTTTGATGTCTTGTAAGATTTGTTTCATCCACTCCACTTGTGTGCAACATTCTACTACTACAATATATTCAGCTTCAGTGCTAGACAATGAAATTGAGGATTGTTTCTTGCTTATCCAAGATACGAATTATTCTCCCAAAAAGAATGTTCCTCCACTTGTACTTCTTTTGTCATATACACTACCTTCCCAATACACATATGAATAGGCTTTTAAAGTGAATGAATCCTTGCTAGGGTACCACAAACCAAGATCTATGGTTCCTTTCAAATACCTAAAGATTCTTTTTACAACTTGAACATGGCTCTCCTTTGGTGCTTCTTGGAATCTAGACACCATCCCAACTTCTTGATTGACATCAGGTCTGGAAGTTGTTACATACAGTAAAATCCCAATCATTGATCTGTAGTGTTTTGGATCTACAACATTGGACTCATCTTCCTTGCTTAGTTTGCATCCAACTGTCATAGGTGTACTAATAGGTTTGCAATCCTCTAACTTGAATTTCTTAAGAATATCTTTAACATACTTAGACTGATGTATAAAGACTCCTCTTATGGACTGTATTATTTGTATTCCTAGAAAGAAATCCATTTCACCAAACAAAGACATTTCAAATTCTTGTTGCATCCTCCTAGCAAAGTCCTTACTCATTTTTTAATCATCACTACCAAATATAATATCATCAACATATACTTCCACAATAATCATGTTATTGCCAACAATTTTACAATAAAGATTGTTGTCTATTGATCCTCTTTTGAGGCCTTATTTTTGTAAATAAGAATCTAGCCTTGCATACCATGCTTTGGGTGCTTGTTTTAGCCCATAGAGTGCTTTATTTAATTTATAGACATGGTCTCCTTTGTTTAATTTGAATCCTTCTGGTTGCTCAATATAGACTTCTTCTTCTAAGTTTCCATTGAGAAATGTTGACTTGACATCCATTTGGTACACTTTAAATTTTTTGTAGCTGGAGAAAGCTAAGAACATCCTAATTGCCTCTAATCTGGCCATAGGTGAAAAGGTTTCTTCATAGTCTACTCCTTCAACCTGAGCATACCCTTTACATACTAATATGTCTTTGTTCCTGATTACTTTCCCATTCTTCAACCTGAGCACTCCATCACTCTTGTTTCCAATAATCAATTCTTCAGGATGATTCTTTTGAGTCATTCTTGAGGGTGTTTTTGTGTCTCTTCTTGGGGATTCTTCTCTTATCTCTTATTCTTGAATATCTTCTTCATCTTCACTAGTATCCATATCATCGTATTCCCTTTCTTCTTTATTCTCTTCTACTTCTTTTGCTTGTGTACCAGCTGACTCATCATCATCTTTATCTTCACTGTCAAGTATAGTTTCTTGATATTTTATCCTTATCATTTTTAGATCATCCACCTTGACATCTGCACTCTCAACAATCTTTTGTAGTCTAATATTGTAGCATATGTATGCTTTCTTGTTAGAAGCATATCCAAGAAAAATACCTTCATCAGATCTGGCATCAAATTTTTCAAGATTCTCATCAAGCCTTTTGATGTAGCACTTACTTCCAAAGACTTTGAAGTATTTTATTGATGGAGCTCTTCCAAACCATAGTTCATAAGGAGTCTTATTAATATTAATCTTGAGCTTACCTTTTTTCAATATGTATACTGTTGTGCTAACAACTTCCCTCCAATATCCATCATACAATTTTGCATCATTAAGCATAGTCCTTGCATCCTCCTGGAATATTCTATTCCTTCTCTCAACAATCCCATTTTGCTGAGGTATTCTAGCATCATATAATTATCTTTTCACTCCATGGGTTTCACAGAAGAGATCAAATTCTTTTGAAGTGAATTCACCACCATTTTCTGATCTAAGGCATTTGATTTTTGTCTCCTTTTCGTTTTCAACAAGGGTTTTAAAGGCTTTGAATTTGTTAAGTGCTTCTGATTTTTCTTTGAGAAAACATATCCAACCCATTCTAGTAAAATCATCAATGAACAACATAACGTAGGACTCTCCTTGCAAGCTCTTGGTCCTTGTAGGTCCACAAAGGTCAGTGTGAACAAGCTCTAAAGGTTTTGAGGTTGAGTATTCTTTTTCTTTGAACCTTATTCTAGTTTTCTTTCCTAGTTGATAGTGTCTACACATAGTATTTCATGGCTTTATGATCTTTGGCAAGTTTCTTATTGCACCAAGATTGTTGACTTTCACTAGATTGTGAAAGTTAATATGTCCCAACCTTCTATGTCATATCCAAATTTCATCTGCTAGATTCATATGACATTCCTCATTCAATTTTTCATCTAGTATATACACATTTTCGGGAGTTCTAGGGGCAGTACCAACAATTTTTCCCGTGTCTTCTCTCCTAATCTCACATTTCTGGGAATCAAAGATGCAAAAGTTCCCCTGATCACAGGTTTGGCTGACACTTAATAGGCTAGTTTTCAGTTTTTCAACAAGCAACACATTCTTGGCTTTGTCTTTTCCCAAGATCACAGTGACTTTCCCAAGTATGTTACCTGAAGCATTGTCACCAAATGTAACTTTACCTTTTTGTTCCTTTAAGTTCAAAAACTTGTCCTTGTTTCATGTCATATGTTTTGAGCACCCACTATCAACATACCAGAGATCTTCTTTATCTTGGGATTTTAAGGCAATAAGACATTCCTTCTTTGATGTTTTTTCTTTCCAAATCTTCTTTTACTCTCTAATGAATCTTGGTTGTTCTGAGACTTCCATTAATTTTCAATTACTGGCCTTATGTCCATAGTTATGACATCTAAAGCATTCTAGGTCCCCTTCTTGTAGAGGTGAAAAAGAGTTATAGTTTCTTCTTTTGGCTTTATTTACTTCTTGTTTATCTTTACGGTTATAATTCTTAACCCTCACATTTTCTTTCTATATGCTCTACAATTCATAGCTCTGTGTCCGAAATTAGATCATGCAAAGAAATAACCAAAGAAAATGTGAGGATACATGTTTTGATAAAACTTCTTTGGTATTGTCTTATATTCCTTCTTCATGGCTGGAAGTGGTCCTCTGGAGTTCTGATCATTTCTTGTCTTTTCTTCATTTTTCTTCTTGAATGTACCGAGGAGAGTATCTGCATAAGATTTTGGGTTAACTCAGATTTCTTCTTGAGAATAACCTATTGCATTTTTATTACCTGAATCCTTTTTTGTGGTAATAATCTTATCTAATATTTTAGAGCTATTTTCATATTTTGTTTGAATGAGTTTTGCATCAAGTTCTTTTCTCAGGTGAACTATTTCTGCCTCCATTCTTTCACAGGTTATTTATTTTATTTAAGAGACTTTTCCAGACTTTCTTCGATCCTATTTGCTTCTAGGATTTGTTTTTTCAGGTTGCTCATGAGTTTCTCCATCTCCTTTTATTTATGTTCATGTTTTTCCTTTTGTTCAACTACAAAACTTTTCAGTTGTCTATATCTGGTTTTGTATTTTCTTAATTCATCCAAGGCACTGAGAATTTCTTCTTCCATATTAACTTATTCTTCATCTTCTGAATCTTTCTCATGTTTAATTTCCTCTATCTCATTAGACTCTTCAATACCTAGAAAAAGGACTTCATCATTGTCAGATTCATCACTATCACTGGATTCTGATGAACTGTTGTTTTTGTCTTTTGAGTAGAAATTCTTTTTCCCTTTGTAAATTTTTTTCTTGTAGTTGGGTTTTTCCTTCTTCTTGTATTGTTTAGTTTTGTTTTCTTCATCTTTAGGGTCCTCCTTGGGATAGGGACACTTGGTTGCAAAATGGACAACCTTGCCATAGTTAAAACATTTGAAAGGCAACTTGCCTTTGTACTTCCCTACTCCTTTCTAAAGTTTTCTAATAAAATTAGCTTCTTCCACATCAGATTCTTCATGATGGTTGGATTGAGGTTTTTGGTATTGAATTTTTGTTTTCTTGAACACCTTGAAGGATGCCTCTCCTTGTGGGAGGTTCTCATGACCTAATATTAACTCATAGGCTGTGAGGATTCCATACAATTCATCCATGGTGAGTTTATCTAGATTTTATCGATCTTCAAGAGTGAACACTTTAGGATTGTATAGAATAGGTAGTGTTCTTAGTACTTTTTCAACTAGCTCATTTTCTGACACTTCTATTCCCAATCCTTTGATTGCATTAAAAATATTATCAACTCTTTCGAAGTACTCTGAGATATTCTCTTCATCCTTCATTTTTAGACCTTCATATTGTACTCTGAGAGTCTAGAGTTTGGCCCCCTTTACCTTGGAATCTCCTGCATATATGGTTTCCAATTTATCCCAGAGTTGTTTTTCATTATTACAATTTAGTACCTTAGCAAGGATTTTCTTACTCAGTCCAGCTTGTAGTGTGTTTAAAGCCTTTGCATGTTCCCAATTTTTTTTCTTGTCTTCTTCTTCTATGGGAGTGGATTTTGGAACATCATATCCCTTTCCCACTAATGTTTGTACTTCCAGTCCAATGGACATCATATATCTTTTCATTTTAACACTCCAGAAGACATAGTCTTCACCATTAAATAGAGGTTATTTTGATGACATATTCAACTGCTGATCCATTCTAATGTATATTCCTCTTCAAGTGATTTAAACCTTTTGTGAAGAAACCTCTCTTTGATACCAATTGAAGGATCAGATCCTTTCACTGAGAGGGNTGAATCAGTGACACAATTATTATATCAATTTTTCTTTTGTTAATGCAAACAAAATTTTAACACAAAATTTTATCGTGGAACCCAAATGGGAAAACCACAAACTCTTTTCTATTAATTGCAAAATTTTGTTTTACATGTTACATAGAAGGAAGATATTATTCCTTTTCAATCAGCACCAAATGATCAGGATGCACCCACACCCTTGTTCACTAGCACCAACTGGTAGGAGGTTTAGACCCCTTGTTTGGTCAACTACAACTGACATGGAAGCACCAACTCCCTCTGCAGGCACCAACCCTCCCTTGCACCACCCAACCACTCTTATTTTCTAACATTGGGGAAACTTATGTATCAACTCTTTACTACATTTTTATCTGCTTCTCTGATTAATATATCTTTTGATTCAGATTGCAGAGTCACAATATTCTCAACACTCTTCCTTGTTTATATAATATTCAAAACGATGTGAGAGTGATACACTGTGGCCCTTTGTTTGGACCATCACACCTCTTCGTTTAACTTAACCATAACCATTTTTTTATCATTTTTACGGTGAAGGATTTTCATAAATTGATCATAGTTATGGATCAATTTCATCCTTTTAACTTGATCTTGAATCTCTGCAATTTATTTATAGAAACTGAGTTCTGCAGAGGTGCTTCCTTCAAACCATTACATGTGACCGAGTGATACAAAACCACAGGCTTTATCAACTTTAGTGACGTATTATATTTTGCCTTTTAAATCTCTTATTATATATGATCAATGGTAGTGACCAGACACTAGGCCAAACGAGTGCGTGAGCGCTTATCAATTCAACAATCACGATTTAATCCTCTGATGAGATGGATGACAGTCAGGTCATCAGGAACTTCGAGATTTCAACTTTTCTAATTTTCAAATCAGATCGGATGGTTTATTTCGCAGAACCAGATCAATGGTCAAATTTGATCCTTACACTCATCCTTTCACTACTTAATCTGATGGCTAGGACTTAATCAAGCATTGAGATAGATGGCCACCATTTACTTCACGACTTCATGCTTCACATGAGTGTGACATGTAGGCAGGGTAGTGGAGTGTGGCGGCAAAGCACGGAGGTGGTATGGATGAGTGTTTTGGTGTTTTACTCGGAGAGGGGGCTAGGCAACACGCTAATAGGAAGGTGACACATTAAGGAGTGAGGGGGGTCTGAGTTAATAGGAAGGCGACATGTTATGAGGGCCTCGCTCGGGAAAAACCACCAACTCAGACCCCCCCCCACTGTTAAAGGCATAAAGGTATGGGGGTTCGATATTCCCTATCGATCATAGATCTTAGCACCCAATTATCGACTGCTAACATCAGCGCACCCTTTAACACAAAGCACCAAAACTGTCATGTCACCACCGAACTTAGGATAAAAGCATTTTATGGGTTTTTGCAATTTACCCTTTCTTCATTTTGTCACCAACCGTAGATCTATTTGGTGAGTGACCACTAATGGTCAATGTGGATTGTGGAACCATAACTTGTTAGTGATTTAATTCTTCACCCAAGATCTATGTGTGTATCAATGGTCTTGATCTGATATGATCATTGACTAGTGTTGGATCATGTTGTCATTGGTGCCAATGGTTTGATTGATTGATGTCAAGTGATTGATTGATGTCAAAGGATTGATTGATTGATGATTGATTTAATGTAATATGTATTTTCCTTGATGATAATGCATAGATGAATATGGATCAATGAGTTGTCATTGATATGATGAAGATGGATCAATGAGTTGTCATCGATACATGATGAATATGGATCGATGTGGTTTCATTGGTAAATGATGCATTGTCGGAAAAATGTATAGATGAATCATTATTGTCTTATCATGATTGATAATGTGCACAAATGTATGAACTCCAAAATGGTCCCCTTATGGTGAAAGCCCTCACGAGAAGACTCTTTGCGGATTGAGTTATCCCAGAAGAATGGTTGGAGGACCCATGCTCTCATTATTGTCTTATCATGATTGATAAGGTGCACAAATGGATGAACTCCAAAGTGGTCCCCTTATGGTGAAATCCCTCACGGAAGACGCTTTTCAGATTGATTTATCCTAGAAGAATGGTTGGAGGACCCATTCTTGTATGTGGAATAATGAGATGAAGATCAAGGAAATTGTTGGTGAAACTCTCCTAGATGGATAGTGCTTGTCATGCCATTTCCAGTGGTGTGTGGAATGTCACATAATTCCTCATGGTTTGAGAGTTATGGCCTTATGAATATGAAGGACCCCCACATGAAGGCTTGAAGCCCCAAAGGTCAAAGAAGTCAAAGTGACCTAAAAGAAGAAATCATTTTTTAAATGATAAAGTAAAGTGTCAAAGTCAAGGTGGATTATTTAAATAATAAAGAGAAGTGACAAAATCAAGAAATGATAAAGTAAGGTGACAAAATCAAGAAGGAATATTTAAATGATAAAGTATTGGAGAACTTTCTATTTATGGAAAGTGGTTAACCCTAAAATAAGGAAAATAGGTTAAGTGACCTAGAAATGGGTTAATATTATTTAAATGATAAAGTAAAGTGACAAAGTCAACGTGGATTATTTAAATAATAAAGAGAAGTGGAAAAATCAAGAAATGATAAATTAAGGTGACAAAATCAAGAAGGAATATTTAAATGATAAAGTATTGGAGAACTTTCTATTTATGGAAAGTGGTTAACCCTAAAACAAGGAAAATAGGTTAAGTGACCTAGAAATGGGTTAAGTGACCTAAAAATGGGTTAA
>ML808473.1:0-12339 GCA_009831015.1 Picea engelmannii
ACCTCGAGACATGATCTCCTCCAGTTACCCCTAGGCATGGGGGGGTAACAGGGACCAAAAGCCTTCCTAAATTGGGAGGTATGATCTGGATTGGATCATTACATTATTTTCCATATATCCTGATGTTTTTAGAGTGGATTGGATCATTATATTATTTATCATCTATATCTTGTGTTTATTTGTGGATGGTGTGTGAGTAATTATTTATGTTCTCTATTTTTTGAATTTCAGTTATTTCATACATTTTAAGCATAAAAACTGTAATTAAAGAATCTTAGATCTAAAAGGAAATTAACCTTCATAGTAAATATTTCAGTATTTAATTAGATATGTTGTGACGAACATTCTAGTGGAATATCCACGATGGTTTACATATCATTAAACTACTTTGCTATCATTCTACTTTTGAAGGCCTAGTAATGAACCCACTATTCATTTAGGAATAAGCAACGTGAAGAGGTTCTCCCTCTTGTTTATTTGTTTTTTTATATCTACACTCATTTTTCATTCTTCTATCAAATTAAGTGGTAGATTAGAGGTATATTTCAGCTATAAGACAACACCTTCTTAGAATTTTTGAGTGCCACCCCTAGCCCTTTAAATATTGTTTCTATAACTCATTTCCAATAAACACTTGGGGGTAAATTGCATCAAACTAGTTCCTTCTACATTAAGTGCACACCTAGTGATGAATGTATCAAAAAGTTATTTCATCCATTTGATGGTTGAATGTGGCAAACTAGCCCTTTTTACCATTTATCCTACCAAAGTCAACGATTGTGGCTATTACACCTCATATTGTGTGAGGTTCCTCTTTGTGATTTTCATCGCATTGATGGAGATATTTTTTGGATCCTTGGAGGTCTTTGGCTTGGTGGAGTCTCACTTCTCCTTGATTGGATGATTGTTCTTGCTTCTTAGTGGTTTCCCACATGTGTTTTCCTTGTTGATCACCCCTTGGTTGCACCTTGAAGGATGTAATGCATATTATCTCATTATGGTGGTTTGGTATATACGCTTATCTTGGATATGGATGATGATTCTAGCCCCCAAAGGGGTTAGATGATGATGGACGTAGGAGTTAGATGTTTCGTGACATTGTTGTTAATGTCTCCTCGTGACTTGGTGTGTTGATGTATGATGTTGGTGTCACTAGGACGACATGTTCTACATGGTCCTCATGTGTTGGATGTGTGATGGGGAACACACTTAATGATTGAATGGGGTTAGCATTTATTTATGTCCCCTCTCTTATGATGTTGCTATGGGGGGGTGATTCATGTTGCCTTAGTGGTATTTTCCTATGTGAGCTAACTTTATGATGTAACATTTTTTTGACATCACCTAGAGGGGAATGTGTTTCATGATGTCAATACCCTCATTAGTATGTTATTTCCTAGGTTTGAGTTAAAAAGGGGGGTACTACATATGATTTTATGGTGATCTAAATTTGTTTTAAGGTTGGATGATGAATTTTGATGTAATAATCCCTTGGTGGTGGTGTACCTTAGGTTGGGTTGTATGTTTTGTTGTTATCATGGTGGAAATTCACTAGGGAGAACATCTTTTATTTACATTGTACAACACTTTATTAAAGTACACCCGTCATTGGCACACATGTTCATGGTGATTTAGTTTGTTGGTGACTAATTGGAAGGGGACTATGGTTATATTTGAGTATTAGCCTTTGTGCACACATGTTGAGGTTGATTTAACTAGTCAATGGTTAAATCAATCTAATTTCTCCAGTTTAAGGTTAATATGGGCATCCTACTCCATTGTCTTCCTTTTCACACTTGAAGGAAGAAGGTGGAACATTACATGCATTGACTTGGTCATCTTGTTATATTTGGGCATATCCTTGGAGGGTGAACTTGTGGAGACTCTTCTTGCTATTCTTGAAGGTGTATATTTTATTTATTTCATGAAGCTTTGGCATGGCCAAAATCCAAATTTTCCCTTATCTCATTGGATTTGTTTTATTGGAGGTTTCCCACTTACTATTTTTGGGTTTGACTACTTCATCTTGCACATCCATCCATGGAATTGATTGCCTTCGTATTTGCACATGTGAATTTGTTGCATGCATCTTGTGGACTGTTATCACATGACCTACCTACCCTAATGCTACATGTCAACTGAAATGTTAGGTATAATCATATAACCAATGAATCCATCCTGGTGTTTCATCAAATCCAAAAAGTTTACCCTTGTGCTTAAAAATAAACCAAATCAAAGGCAAGTCAAGCACAAAATGGTCATGGGATGGGATAATCATCACTGGAGAGAAAAACATGAAATCAAACTCATGAGGGTGGGAGGGAGGAACAAAATTATGCCAAGACACATTCCCACAAGAATGTGCAATCCATCTCTAAGTAAGGTTGTGACAAGATAAAGGCTCATAAGTCTAACTCAAAGGCTTTGAAGGTTGACTACCATAGCCCTCATTACTCCCTGAGGCCTGGGAAGGGATGAACAAAAATCTAGAGGATGACTAATAACTACTCAAGGGGAGGCTAGAAAAAATGGGATTTCAAACTTCTTCTTAAAGCCTCCAACCTTCCCTTAAATTATAAGGAAATATTTCGCCTCGGGGACAGCCTGGGACAAGGAACATGTTTCTCAGTTGCATTCTTTGAGGGAAAAGAATAAGGTTGGAAACTCTCATCATGAAACGCATGTCCCAGAAAAATCATGGCCTCATCTTTATCAAAGTTAGAGCATGACGGTGGTTGAAAATTGCCTTCGTAGAATGAATCCAATTGCTCAAAAGAATATGTGTTAAACCCTCTAGCATATGTCAGGGAATCATTATGAGAGTGTTGCAATAAGTCATCCTTGGATGGTTCGAACAAATATGTAATTATGTCATCTTCATGTTTCCAGACATCTAAATCATTAGCTGCCCCATACGATTGTTCTGAAGGCAACAGTTCCATATTCTTTGTTTGAAAACACCCTTCAATGTCGTAAATGAGATCTCCATGAAAACTAGGACGACTCTTATCCCATTTGCGTCTCTCGGCATGTATAAAATCATCAATATTCTCAATCACATCATTATCTTTGTTATAGCATGAAGGGTCTAATGCATTGAAGGGTTCCTCTAGCACCTCTTCACTTTCCAAATCATGAAATGAAGCAACATAAAAAACTCGGAAAGGAGTATAACTTACCACTTTTTCTTCTTCTTGTGCAAGAGGAATGGAAGCATGGATGACTTCATCTTCATTAGGTAGAGGAGAAAATACAGACATTTCGTCTTCATGAGGGGCCTCTTCATAGTGTGTTATGTCAAAGTGCTCTTCTTCAGCAGATTCACAAGGCAACTCATGTTCTACTTCGTGTATTTGGTGATCTTCCTCATGATTCACCCTTTCATGCTCTCGTTCTTCAATCAAATCTTCATTGTTGTTAATAGAGTCATGAGGTGATTATTGCTCCTCTTCGAGGGGTTGGCAACCCTCTTTGTGAATCTCGTCTTCAACTTCTTGTTCCTGAATGAACTCTTCATCTTAAACAGGGTCAGAAAACAACCCTTCCCTTTGGAGGGCCATTGTGAGATCATGGAGAATATCTTCATATCTTTGTGTTCTATGGCCCCACTGTTTGAGAAATTTTTCAATGAAGATCGTAAGAGAAGATATACTCTTTGGATTGAAAGTATTCTTAACCCGGTCACTTTGTCTTGTTTCCAGAGATAACAAAAACAATCTTATTAGCACATCTTGATGTGTCACATTTATCTCTGAAACATACTTCAAGAAATTCACAACGTGAGTAACGGCCAAGGATGGGCTACAACAAAATTTCGGACAATTACGCCCCCAATCCGGAGAATAGTGATTTGGGTATCTTAGAATATTTTTAATGTCAAAAGAAGGAAACATTTCATGAAGTTATCATGGTGGCATAATTCCATTACTTGAGAATAGGATGACACCTCAAAATGTATTAGTGGAGTCGCCAGATGGTCCCTCTAGGATCATCAAAAGTAAGTGAGGGATTCTATCATCACTGGAGTCGCCAGGAAAACTTTGAGATAAGGGCTTCGAGATAAGTTTACAAAAAGATTTCATGAAGAGAATGACTCAATCCTCCCTGACAATGATGCCAAAATGTTATCACGGGATTTGTACTTGTGAAAATACCTCCACGACATCCCCAAATCTTGTGTAACTATGGAAGAAACTACCATTGTCACCTAAGTATAATATTCCCTCATTTTAGTGATGGAAGAGGTCCACCACAAGGGAGGCTTCCCTAGTGAACTCAATGGATCAAATAGCAAGAATTAGACAAGCCTACCACCCCCTATCTTGATCACATGTGAGTTAGGTCTAGGTCTAGGAAGGAATTGAGGAGTTGCAAGGTAATTGTTGTAAATGTACGAGATATTAAACAATTTGCAGCATATATTGACAATTACCAAGCTAAAGCATGCAATAATGACCTCTTTAGACACTAGACAAGTAAAATTGCTATGGCTGTTGCAAATTACATCAGGAAACAATTGTATGACAGCAATAAAATATTTGCAACAACAACAAGATATAATGCTCAAAAACATACCAATTGATCATGAAAAGTAAGCATTTAACCAATAGATTATTATCCAATTGCTAGAGGTAATTTATGAACTAGTGAATCCACTTTTAGATAGGTGTATGCAACAATCTAATGTAATTTCAGTGGTTGTAGCAATCTTTTATAACAACAACAAGAAATACTCAAAGTTTGCTAAAGTTAGGGTTAGCAAAGTTTGTAGGATGTTTGAGAGATTAAGAAAAGTGATTTTAACAACTACTATAGCCACAATAACACTCCTAGATCATTGTCGTTGTCCCTTTAGAGCTTATGGAGTCTCAAATGCATTAAACTTGAAGATTGATCTAGGTGAATCAAAAAATCTAGAGTCTAAACCCTAAGGTGCAACCACGTTTGGGCCTTAGGATTTAGACTTTGAGAAAGAAGGTACCTAAGGTGCAAGCACGTTTGGGCCCTATGTGTCGTTTTTCCCTTCTTCTAGCTTCACTTAGGTCAAGGATCAAAGTCTAAGGCTAAAATCCTAAAGTGCAAGCACTTTTGGGCCTTAGGATTTTAACCCTGGCAAGGACGTTTTATTTTAAAATCCTTGCTAGGGTTAAAATACTTTCAACCAAACAAGAATACTTGCAACAAGATAGCAATTTAACCATTAACATTAGCAAGACAGGATAAAAATGTAGAAAATTACTTACCTCATCAAAGTACCAAGAGAATTCAAACCCTAATTGCAGAAATTATCCATCCAAATGAGCAAGACATCCACAAAAATCCTCCTTCAAGACTAGCGCATGAGAGAAAAGAGCCCAAGAGGGTTGAAATAGCAAAAATTGCAGAAGTGTTCCTCACTAATGTGAGGTGAAAAGTGATGATTTGATTCAAACTGAGTGCTAGCCTTTATATATGAGCCTAGGCATAGCGCTTTGTCCACATAAGATGTCAAAATTTAATTAGAAGTGGGGCTAGCCCCTCATTTAACCTTTACAAAATACAAAAATGAAAATAACACATCATTAATGCCACGTGTGGTGACATCAAGCCTTCCTAGGCTAAGAGAGGGCCTCCAAAGGCCATTTAGCAGCATCTCAAGGTGGACTAATGGCTATGATGTGTCTCCTCATGCATGGTGATGCCAAATCATCATCAGTACCCAAAGTGTCCATCAAACTCTAGCATCGTCAAACCCTAGAAGGCGATGTCATGATCAAATGGAGGGTGACGTCAAGGGTTTAGGGATCTGTGTCCAAGCTAGAGGGAGTTGCATCTCGTCTATGCATGGTGTTTAGTTGTCTGTTGCTACAATGTCCCTAATCCAGTGAATAATAATCCTTGGGGTACTATACCCATCCTATGGGTGTTCATCCCATATGTGTGCCATCATGACTAAATCTGCTCAAACCAAGCCCATTTGTCCATTGTCCAAGGTTCTGAAGATGTGAGAGCTCATGTCGAAAGGTGGTGAGTCACTGGATTACTCATTTCTCTGCATCAGATGTGTCAATGTCCTGCAATAAAGGCACAATGTCCTGGTGAAAGCCCAAGACATCCCTCAAAGAACCATGTCAGGGAATGCCAAAACAAAGCAGAGTATAAGACAAGGTAAACCAATGTTCATAAGAGACATTAGTCCTTAAATCATGCAAAGTAAGTTGTTACTTAATATGTAAGCCATGTAAATAATTCACCTCGGTATCCCCTTCAAGCATCAAACTGGCCCAAAACCTCATGTGAGTTGGCAAGTTTGAATATGGGCGGGCCTTCATCCAACCCTATTAGGTGTGCCAATCAAGACAGGAAATAACAGACCCATGTAGAGGGATAGGTCCCAAGGGAAGTAGTGAAAGAAAGAAACCCTTCAAGAGTAAGTGTGATAATGATATGAATTAGGGCTTACTTCATGGCTTATGGTGTCATTGAATCCATTTCTATGAGTGCCTTTGTAGAGGGAGGGATTGCTTCTTGAGATACCCTTTCCTTGGTACTTTTTGCATTATGAACCCCTTAATTTCCTTTTGATACCCATTTATTATTTGCAAGTCCCCTTTACATGTTTCAATCTGTATTCTTTCATTTTTGTTGGGCTATGGTCATTTATGATTGTGCATTCATCCGCATCAGGACAAGGGGCGATTACCATTAGAGGGGGTAGAGCTCAAGCTGGCCTATGGATTTTATGGTGGCCTTTATCATTTATAGCATATACATATGTAGCAGCTGCATCAACCTCTGGGCCTTCGACCCCTTCTTCTCATGAGAGAATAGACCATGACTTATTACCGAAATTTGGTGCACTATGAGAGGCTCCAGGATGGAAAGTGTTGAGTATGGTGGGAAATGAAACGTCACCCTTGTGAGGGCCCCCCAGTAGTACCCCTTTTCCTTGGGTGGCGACAACATGGGACTAGGGCATAGAAGCTTGCCACCAAGGTGAAACAAGACAAGAAACACAATTTCCCAAGCCAGTGATCCATTATCCATCTTCAACCAAAGTTCCTCATCCACATGCCTGAAAAATTAAGCACAACACTTCACATGAAAGAAGGACTAACATACCTCATGGTGACATTGGCTTACCATCTCCCATGCATTGAATTGCTTGGATCTGATGAGCCTTGGTTTATTTATAGTTGTAGAGGCAAATGAGGGGGGTTGGGCTACCATCTATGGACATGTTGATCATTATCATGGCTGAGATCATTGTCTCTATTGTGGGTCACGAGACATGATCTCCTCTAGTTACCCCTAGGCACGGGAGGGGGTAACATGGACCACTTTCTATTTTTTGAGGTTAGTTATGGAGCATTCTCCTAGGAGGGATATTTTATTGTTATATCTCCAATGAACCTTGGAGGGCACACTTTGTGAGCTCTTCTAGGTGGACCCTTGAGCACATCCTCCTATATTGAACAATATTTCATCATTTTTTGCATGCATCCATTCTTGGATGGAGAATTTTGTGTGGACCCATTTTTCATTTGACATGGTATAATCCCTATTTATGGATCATGCTTCCTCTCTTGAGGAGGCTAGTGTCCACATGTATTGATATTGTCAACCATGGATCTAACTACAATATTTTATAATTTGTTGACTTGTCATGGAGCGAATTAGAAAGATAATATATTTTATTGTATGAGAGATTTAACTTGCTCTATATAAAGAGAAGTTTCTCTCGACCTCATTTGTAATTGGCATTTAGAGAAATTTGGAATGAGAATAGTGATGAAGATTGGAGCTTAGAGATGATGGTGTTGGCTCCCTCAAGTATCAAATTTGAAGACCAATGAAGAAATGAGATATTGTTGTTTTAGAGTATGGTTATTTTCTATGATATTCATTTGTTGTAAATCTATTGTAGAAACTTCTTTCTTTCATTATAACATGAAGGCCTAGTTATGAGAACACTACTCATCTAGGAACAAGCAATGTGAGGAGGCTTTCTCTCTTGTCTTATTTTCTATCTTGTTTATGTTTTTTTGCCTTTCTTCTATCATATCTAGTTGTTGATTGGATAATAATTCAGTGAATAGAACAACACCTTTATGTTAATTTGATGTGTGGAAAAGAGAGCACTCCAAGATTAGTTTCCACATCATAATTTTCAGCAAGCACCTCAAGGTTTAATGTATCAAATAAGTTCACTTTTCCCTAGGTACAAACTAATTGATAAAGGTTTCAAACTAGATCTTTCATCTAAGTGGGTGGAAGGTGTTAAATTTGTCTTTCTACATCATATCCTACCTCAAAATAGTTGATGGTGTTAAATCAGTCCATTCATTTTGCAATGTATCATGACTCCATTATCCCTTAGGTTGATAGGCACTGGTCCCTCATTATTCCATCCCCTTGTTTCTCCTCTTCCTTTCCTTTCTTTCCTGTACCCCTTTTTCATATTTCCACTAACACATTTCATATACTACAACAATCTTGTTTTGTTAAAGATTACTCTTCAAAAAATAAGCTAGAGCCCCCACTCCATAGCCTTAGCAATCCTCTCTTTAACGAAACCCCCCTTGAATTGGAGAAGAACCAACCAAAGAGAGAGGATGAGCCACTAAGGTGGAAGTTGTTGAAATATTGTAACTGCAATGAATATTCTAATTATAACTGAGTTATTATCTTATGGATCAGTCCCCTTTTTTGGATTGACCATGTTGAGACTTACGTATGACCAAATCCCCTTTTGTGGAATGGTCAAACCCTAATTAATTGGTGCTAATTGAGAAGTCGTCCCCTAGGGATAATTAAATCGGTTTTAGCCACTAGTTGAACAAGTCAGCCCTGCTTGGTGAAAAGACACAACCCTAGCACCTATCAACTAGTATAAATAAGAGAGGATGATGCCTCATTCTCACACTTACTCAACCACTCATCTAGCGCACAAGTTTTGGAGATAGTTGCAGTTGCCAGAAGAAGGAGAGAGAGACGCATGCTCAGTCTTGGTTATTCTTGGTGGTCTTGTCTTTTATCTTGGCATTGTATTGGCAGTCTATAGTAAGGAAGTTTTTGTTAGGTTTTCTCCCACATGAGGGTTTCCCGAGATAAAATGTTGTGTACTTTGTGATTGTGTTTCTCTCAGTGATCCTGCTCATGCTATTATTGTCTAGTAAATTGAAAAGAACTTAATAGCAGCTCTAAATTTAACATGGTATCAGAGCTAAACAGAGTAGAGCACCTTTCACTGTGTAATAAAAAACGTCATTGTTGTTGTACAATAAAATTAGGGATTTTTGTTGGAAGAGAATTTCTGACCAAAAACCATCTAGGGAAGTGTGCCCTAACCTAGTGAACTCATTGGCATCTTGAACACACCATTTCAGTGGCCAGAGCCTCCGAAAAGTCAAACCCTAGCTTTGACTGGTACCAAAAAACCAGGAAACTAGAACCAGTACTAGAAGTACTAGTCAAGATTTGTGTTGGTCCAATTTCAAGGGGTAAAATTTGGATTTTTTGAAATTAGACTGCTCTAGCCTACTCGCCTCAGCCCAACGCATCTAGTCCCTGGATCAGAATTCCAAAATTTGAAAGTTGAAAATTAGGGTTTCCTCATAAAACCCTAAGTTGCAGTTGCAGTACTAGTTACAGTTACAGTTGCATTATCAGTTGTAGTTGCAGTGTCAGTTCCTGCATGCCAGTTGCAACACCAGTTGTAGTGCCAGCACCAGCTACAGTACCAGTTGCAGTGAAAGTTTTCGTGAAGTGTTGGGACTATTGTTTTATTGTCCTAGTGCACCTTACCCTAGAAAGATACTATCAGAGGTATGTGCTTACATATGGTTAAAATGTATTATTATTCTAAAGGGGTACTTGCAAGAGAAAGGATTTGTTGACAATCATAGATCCAGAAGGATCTTAGATCCAACACATTTAGAGGAATAATGCACCCCAAGTTTGATCATTTTAAATGTGCATTTATTTGTTATGACATATAGGTTGTATGTTGAAGCTATGATCATCATACTAACCATTGGTCAAGATTAAAGTCAAGGTATTAGATTGATTAAAGTTGAGATTATAGAGTTTATTCTCTAACTTAGATTTCTGTTAAGAAATCATTTTATCTCAGTATAGAGGACAGGTTGAAGAGAATGCTTGTAATCCTAAGCAAAGGAGACTAGGAAGAAAAACAACAACACTCATTCTTGAGGACAAGACTCCAGGTTCCAGGTTTGATTGATTAAGTTGATAAGATTCAAACTTGCACATGTCAATTTTGATAACTACCTCATTACAAGTAAACACTATAGTTGAGGTAGCAGTCTTTGAAAAGTATTATACTTGGTAGCATGTGAGCATATTGAGACAAATGCTTATTGTAATCATTTACCAAATACAACTAACATCTCCTCTAGGAGAAACTTCTTGTGTTGGTTCCAGGTTACCATGGAGGAATGTTCGATCCCAACACTAGAAGAGTATTGATCCCATTTCGTATTGTATTTCTTACTTTTGATCTTTGTTTTAGGCGGGTCACAAGTGATATCTCTAAAGTACCTACTGTGACGATTATTCGTGTTGATGATTGCAACTATGTGAGACATTCTCCAGGACACAAACCTGAGAGAGACCCTAAGAGGGGTGTTTCATTCCTATCTGAGACAGAGATGGAACGTAGATATGGCCTCCTCCTTACAGAGAGTTGAGAAGAACTCCAGATTATTCTCATGTGTGACACAGTGAGAAAGGAGATCTGCAGAGTTAGACGTGCATGTGGCTGAGCACAAGGTGAACGTGTGAAATACCAAAGTGTTGGGTGCATCGTCATGAGACAGAGATGAATATGATGTATTATCCTCCTCTGAGAAAAGAGTTGATGATGAAACTACAGATGAGTCTCCTATGTAATGCAGTGGGAAAGAAGATCTGTTGAGTGAGCATGCTTGTGGACAAGCACAGGTGAACATAATCCTAGTGGTTGAGCACTAGTAAAGAAGTGGTTATTCTGTATAATGCAGTGAGCCAGAGATATGGACATCCCTATGGATGTGCCCCTAGTGGCTAAGCATCAGTGGGTGTATGAGATCCCTTGCTACATTGTTCAAGAGTCGGACCTGCCTGTAACCCTAATTGTAATGTAAAGGGTACAGGTCAACCCCACCTTAATATAATAAATAATTAATGTAAAAGATAATTAATCTAGTTATTATTAATTATATTGTGAGTTAGTGAGGTCGGCCCTGTTGTGTCAATAGACACTTATGTTGACAGGTTTAGTCTATTATAAGTAAAGGTAAATTCCCCATTAAGGAAGCATATATTTTGTGTGTGTTTGGAAATTTAAGCAAGTACATCTTCTTGGGAAAAGTGTGCACCTCTCTTGGGCGCTAGTCTTCTAGGGTTTTCAAGCACCCTCTTGTGTGCTAGGTTTTCTTAGTGGTGAAGGTCTTTCTCTTGAGGACTATAGAAAAGGATTTTGGATGGGTTTTCTTCCCTTGTTGAGAAGGGTTTCCCAGGATACTTCTTGTGTACTTGTGCATGGTGTTTCTTCTTGTGATCTTGGTTGCTGCAAATTGTTTATGGTTTAAGTAAAATGCTAAAATGGAATGAACTTCATGCTTAAACCTTGCTTATTGAAAAATCAACATGGTTTCAAAGCATAGGTCTTGAAGAACCCCTGCACAAGCATTCAAAAGACTAAACCGTCCTCCTTCTGCAGTTTCGTACGGCCTCTAGGGTTTCAACAGAAATTCATACGACCCTCACTAAATCAGTCTTTTCGGCACTTTACAAGTGGACATTGAAGCTAAAACTTGGACCAAGTTGTACGACCCTCCTCAATGCATCTCCAAATACCTTCAAAATAAAATTCCAAGGATTTTGAGTTTTTGGCCCTAGGGTTTCTAAGGTGTCGAGATTTTCTGCAGAATCCTGATCTTAGGGTTTCTGCAACTTCTTGAAGAAACATTTCCAACTCAGCAAGCATTCATGTGACACTCTCAAAGTTGATTGTTGGCAGTCATAAGCACAAAAAAATCTAAATTTACCAGTCCAACCTAATCATTAGGTTTTATAAATCCAATTGGCGAGAGTTTGAAAAGAAATCCGAACAAATGAATAACAGAAATTTAGTAGAAGATAGGCTTGATGGAGCAAGCAACTTCAGCTCCTAGAAATCAAGGCTTCAGGTCACACTTGAAGAAGATGACCTTTTGGATGTGGTAACTAAAACTTTACCAGATACATCTATCGATGAAGAGAAGAATATAAGAAAGGAAGAAGATGTCAAAGCAAGAAAAATAATCATCTACTCAGTAAGAGATCATCTCTTACCTCGTATTTCCAACTTGAAGA